>JABJVR010003949.1:0-15302 GCA_025773905.1 Chitala chitala
TGTGTGTGTGTGTGTGTGTGTGTGTGTGTGTGTGTGTGTGTGTGTGTGTGTGTGTGTGTGTGTGTGTGTGTATACCACTGTGCGCTCTGTAATAGTTGGTGCAACTCTGTCTGGGGCAACCCCTCATAACCCAACCCAGTATAAGCGTTTGGAAAATTAATGAACGAATAATTTAATGAACAAACGAATTACTTAATTAACATAATTCAAATACTTATTCAGACCTTATGTTAAACACCTACCTACAATGTACCTTATTAATTAAACCCTTGGGTATTGTCTATGACATTATACAGCTAAAGCATAGAGAAGTATGTAATTTAAATGCCAAGCTATGCAGGAAGTAGTCTGATCTATGACTAGACAGGAGATTGTTCAATTAGTTTAGATGTTCATTGTTCCCTGCTCCTAATTATACTGATCTCTTGGGCTATGTATGTAGTCTTTGCATAGATAATATATAGTATATAAAATGAAAGTAAGAGTAAAACTGCTTATTTAGTAGAGTGTGAGATGTTGGGATGAGTACAGAATGAGTACTGAAATAAGCATTTACCTTTAACTTCCAGGATCACCAGACAATTCTGAGGGCCTGGGCTGTGAAAGACTTCGCCCCAAACTGTCCCCTGTATGTCCAGATCCTGAAGCCAGAGAACAAGTTCCATGTGAAATTTGCTGGTGAGTCCAGAACCTAATCTTTGTCAACTCTGCTGTTCAGCAGCACGGACAGCTGTTGCCATTCAACAGATTAAAGCCAACCCAAGCCATGGCAGTGTCTGCACAGAGGACAAGCCGTAAGGTCAGGTCTGAAGTCAAAAGGCTCATTAATAATTGTAACGATCTTCCAAAACACAACAACCATGTGAAGAAACAAAACTGTGAGAGCTATGGCAGAGACAGATTGCAGCAGGTAGGCTGTAAATGCTTCTCCTGACTTCTAGATCACGTCGTCTGTGAAGAAGAGTTCAAGTACGCCATGCTGGCTCTGAACTGCGTGTGTCCAGCGACGTCAACGCTCATCACGCTTCTCGTCCATACGTCTCGTGGACAGTAAGTAACTACGGTGCTTTGACTCCCCTCTGTGTAAAAATTGTCTCTCTTGTGTCTGCATTATCTTCCGGTAATTGCTTCATTTCCTTCACAACACCATGCTGCGTAAAATCACTTTAGGCGTAGCCCTTGACAGCAGGCTGGACTTGCATTCAGCCTTCCTCATACTTCATGTAGAAAATTACAGCCATGCTAATGTAGTTGTTTTTGACTCTGCTAGCCTACAGTTAGCTTGAATTTGTTATGGAAAGATGACCTTCATTTTGTTTGAACCATTTTCCTTTCACATGATTATTCAGAGTCATTTGGGTTGAATTTTATTGCTCCTGACTTGATAATGACAATCATTTCTCATTGCTTATGACATTGATTTTATGTACGTAAGCTGTACTTGTTTATCTTAGCTTTTTAATTATTATAATTCTTTTGTCTATGGATATGACAAGAGCACCGTATAGGTATTTAGCCATTGTTTTGCTGTTATGGAGACTACAGGTATTTGTCTGACAGTATACTACAGGACAAACTGAATCACACGTTACATTGTAATTGCTTCCCTATTTCTTACTTGCATATGGTACGTTATGACTATTTTTTGTAGTACAAACTGTTTACTTGACATTTTAAAAACACCTGCTGGCTATGGCTCTTAGAAGGTTTTGGATTTTCCTCACTATCCTGCCTCCCTTTTGTACCTTCAGATAAAGTAATGAACACAAGCATTCCTGTGTGAACTGACTTTGTTCCTTAGAAGTACTCATGACAAGGCCATGACGGGTAACACACACTAATCCATTAGCAGCAATTAAAATGCAGACTCGTACAACTCGTCCAACATCTGATTACAGGTATAATGTTAGTACTGTGATTGTACATTTGGTTCCAGTCCTTATATTTTTTATTACATAATCTTTTCAGCATGATAGCATGCTTAATTCATGGATAATTGTTGGTTATTGTTCAGTATGGTTATGTATAGCACACATAAATTAGAATGTGCTTGTGCATTTTAATATGTCTAAAGCTAGACATCTTAATTCGACTGTGTATATGGAACACTGTTGTCTAACTGTGTTAGAGCATTCAAAGACTTCAAATTAGTGTCAGCATTATCATAAGTAAGACTTTTTTTTAAACATTCTTTTTGCGAAAGGTCTATTGTGGCAGGAACATGGTGAGCTGCATTTGGCTTAAAGTCTAAAGTGACTCCAAAACCCATGACAGGTCTGAGCTCAGTCACGAGTTAGCAGCGCTTGTGCTAATTTCTATTTCAGCACTGCCTGTCGCCCTGAATGAGAAGCAGCTTGCTTTGGTGTCATTACTGCTTCTAGAGAGGTCCTGGTGAAATATCCAGCACAGATATTACAATGTTCTGAATTTGCTAAACTACCTACAAGCCTGAATTTTATATGTAGGACAAGACACTGACCTCAGAAATATCTGAATGGCACTAATGTTCTAAAGTGCACTCTTTGAAGTGGTTAAAGCTGGCACGCTCCCCAAGGACTGGCAAATAACATCAGGTTGTTAAATGCCCCTGACATGCCAACTGTTAGAGTCAAAAACATTTAATGACTTAATAGCTCTCAGTAGAATGCATTTGTATTGTGTGTGATGTTTACACAGGGTGCAAATGAAAAGTTATGTATTTCAGAGAATTCATTTACCTGCACAGGTGTGTTGCAGTCACTGCATGTGACAGCTGTACGTAGAGCACAACCCGTGCAGAACTGCTTTGCCCTCCAGCTGGAAGTGTGATTTGAATGCACTTGTGCAGTACACTCGAGCTGTGCTGTGGAGACCTTCCTGCAGTGTTTCAGCTGACAGAACGCCAGCCCATTTTTGTGCCATGCAAATCGTGCCCGCCCTCGTGCAAATACAACACGAATCGCAGCGAGACAAACGTTTGCCTGGCTCTGTGCTTTGCTGCCGTCTTTGTCGTGCTGGTGTCTTTTCAGCTGACTAAGGTGGTAAAGGACTGGACTGTTTGAATAACTGGTTCCTCCTGCTGATCGTGTGTGACATGGTGCACATGTGCAGCGTGTCTACACAAAGCGTGTATATGGGAAGCGCACGCTACACATCTGTAAGACCAGCATGGAGCTGCTTGTATGGTGTGCTTTGTAACAGGAGATCAGAGCAGTTGTCTTGAGGCTTCACCCTTATTACACTAGACAGTCATACAAGAGCCAGTTAGTACAAAGCCTCCTCTGTTTACCTTTAAGCTTTTGTTTTCTTTTTAAGACATCATTCACTTGCTGTGCAAAAGTTGTATTATTATTATTATTATTATTATTATTATTATTATTATTATGCTGGTGGCTTCTCAGGCTTGTTCCTGTCCTTCATACCTGGTTTATGTTGGTGACTGCTCCCACCCAGATAAGCCCTGACAAATGTAGCTCTCAGTACTAAAATATGACAGGATGATGCTTTAGGGAAGGGCAGAGAAAGCAGAACTCGGGGGAAGTGAATGATGTGCTTCACGGGATGGCGTGCGTTGCTGAGGCGTTGCTCGTGTTGCAGGGAGGGCCAGCAATCTCCCGAGCAGTGGCAACGGATGTACGGCCGTTGCTCAGGCAACGAGGTGTACCACATCCGCCTCGGCGACAGCAAGTTCTTTGGCGAGTATGATGGGAAAAGCTTCACTTACGCCTCCTTCCACGCTCATAAGAAGTGAGTACAGTGGCAACCAAGAAATATAGGGATAAATCAGCTTTGCTGCCATGTAATACCTTTATGAAGCTACAAGTCCCTTTGTTGTACATACAGACAACAAATCTCTTTTTTACGTGATTCCTGCACACGTATGTGACTTCTAACCATGACATGGGGGCTGCTCTGCCCCTCTCAGGTATGGAGTCTGCCTGATTGGTGTAAAGAGAGAAGACAAGAAGAGCATCCTGCTGAACCCGGGACCGCGGCACATCATGTCAGCCACAGACACGTGCTATTACATCAACATAACCAAGGAGGAGAACTCAGCCTTCATCTTCAAGCAGGAGGAGAAGCACAAGCGGAAAGGGCTGCCTGCTGGCAGCCTGTACGATGCTCCCTCCAGCCTCCCTGTTCACAGTATCATCGCCAGTATGGGTGAGTTGTGTCGACAGGGCACGGGGGGGGGCAGAGCACAGCAGGAGGCGGAGCATATGAGTGGGTGGAGCACTGGAGGGGCAGGGTACAAGAGGGGCAGGGTGTATCTGTTCTTCAGTGCTGCTATTGCGTGTGGATCTCCACCCATCCCAAGTGCTTGTAATTCTGTGTCTTCCATTATTGAGTTACTCCATGTATTGAGGCTTATGACTTATAAATATAATTTTGAAAACTGTTCACACTTTAAACTGATATAGACTGCAACAGGCACACCATTGATAACTGCTCTATAAAAGTACATTGACACTATACTGTCCCTAACAGTGTTAGGTTCATACACTGATAAATAACTAGTAATATTATTAATTGTGCAGTACATTAATGTATCTTTTTGGAACAGGGTGATTAAAGACACACTGGTGTCTTAAAACTAGTGAAGAAAGCTGCTGGCTGTTTTCTGTTCTGCACACGCACTCACTGGTGTATAAATGTTTTATGTCCACAGACAAAAACCTAGCCTGCTGCATTATGCTGATTTCTCTCAAAAAGACCATTCTTAAGAAAAACTGTCAATTACACAAATATGCTATTGGTGACTTTTTTTCTGCTGCATATTGTTGCAAATTAATTCATCACATAACTATGCGCTACAGAACTGACTTTATAATTAGATCTGTTATGAATAGTGTGATTTTACAAGGCATTTTTAATTATGTTTCTGGAAAAGGAAGTTATAAATGGTGTGGTACAAAGCAGCAATGACTTGTACATTGAACATATTCAGTCATATTTCTATATTCCTGTTACTTTTAATGTATTTTTTCCCTTGCTGCAGTATTCATTATGAAAATGAATTGGTGTATTAAAATCAATTTCTTCAAAAAAAAAAAAAAAAAGCTTTTCCGTGTAAAGGTACATATATCCATTCTAATGACAATGAAACAATGGTACATTGTTATATACTGTTATATGAATCACATAAATTAATACATTCTGATAAACAACTGAACAGGCCTGTTAACAGCAGTTCAGGCAACAAGCTTCAATTTTTAAACTTCGGATGGCAGTTTCTCATTTTTTATCTTGACAGTAATAGCATTGTTTGAATTTGTGGCCATCTCTGTTCTTGATATGCCAATGAAACACGTTTGATGAACAGGCCTAAGTGACGAGACAACAGTTTGGTGGTTATGTATCACCGTATCATCATTTTAAAGATTTTGCCATGATTATCCTACTTTATACAACAACATTGATAAATATTAGATTCATATGGGTGCAGAGATGTCACATGGGTGTGCATTAATTTTCATGCATGCATAGTTCAGGCAGCCTAATAACAAGCAAAATATTAATGCGTGGTTGTTTCATTCAACTTTCCAAATCCATTAAAGGGACTTGCTGCTTCCAGTGAGTAGCCGGACCAGACGTTGTATCCTCATACAAGCTGTATTTTTGCAAAGCACGTTGAAACATTATTAAATGCAAATTAAGAAGATTTTCTTTTAAAAATTTAATGCACAGTTTAATAAACCACTTTGAGGTATGCAGTTCAATGGAAATTGTCAAGCCCGTGTGACGCTAAAGAGAGCACGCAGAAGGCAGGATCCTCTGTGCAGAGTATGTTTATCGAGGAAACAAGACGGGCCGATCCAAAAGGCACAGTCTAAGAAATGGGTAAAAGGTCGATATAGCAGGTGGTTGGTCCGAGGCAGGAACGTGGGCTGGGAAGGACAAAAGGCAAGGTTAGGAAACGGGGAATTCTGAGAATACAGAGCGAGACACTAGACACAGGACACTGGGAATCGTACTGCTTGGTATAGCTCATAGAGGCATGATGCTTCATGCCAGGCCACCATTAGCAGCGGTTATTTAATTCCTTCTGCTGAGGTTGTGCAGCTGGCATGCAATAATGATGGGGGTGTTACAGTACAATTTGGTTAACAAGAAGCATTAATTTATTTCTGTGGAACCACACACCTCAGAGTGGTTAATCCCTTATGATGAAATTCCTTATCATTACACTTTTCTTTATCACAGACTACAAAATTCTATACAAAATACAGATAGAAAAACCTGGAGTTTGAGTGTGTGAAACAAGGTCTGTTTCTTATTGATTTAAACCACCAGTCAGTCATTCAGAATTAGGCGTGTTTCCTCAAACTGCAGGACCCCTGCCTCTAATTCACAAATGGAGAAAGGTTTTATTTACTCACGGCCCTCCCTGAGCATTAAAATAATTAATTTTTTATTATTTCATTGTGACATGGTAGCTCTCATAACTGACAGCAGACTGAGATCCCTGTTTCCCCATTACCCATTTATTAGGAGTGCTTTTTAAATGGCATTGATTAGGAAGGTTTTCCAAGACCAGGCATAAACAGCCACACTGAGAGCTTGACAGCCAGTATGAGGAAGAATTTCCAAAGGGTAACTGAACCATTTGAATTGTACATATAGGATTGCTATACCTGTGGTTGTTTCACATGCCGGGCGTGTGTAAGTCCCTGTGCTGATACTGTCTTTGTTGTTTTTATGTCTTTGACTTGTTAAAGTGGATCAGTCCACTTCCTATGGTAAGTGTGCATGCTGCTTCAGTGCAATGGGAATGAGAAAACACACCGTTGCTGAGTTCCTCCATTACGGCTGCAGTTTCTGCCCCATGAAACCCCACCACACACACTTGATCAATTTGAGAAAAAAAAAGACTGCAATAAATCATTAACCCATAGCATGCAGGTTTTCATCATTTAAGGGGAACATTTCAGCTTTTCGCTGTTCAAAGCTGAGCCCCCAAAGGTACTGCTGTACACATTCGTTCCTCCTTTCAAACTCAGAACGTCTTCATTCCACACATCACACAGAGGACATTTGCTTTCATGCTGTTGTAGTAGCTACAGTTTTCTTCAGCTTCCTAGAAAGCACGATGTCCGCAAAACACAACCTGCATGATGTAGATTAGCGACTGGAAGTCACTCCTGTATCACAGAAAAACAGCTGTATTTGATGGCCGCTTCCGTGCAGCCCGGTGGTATCCCAGCATGCAATTTCCCTGTCTCCTTTGATATCACTCGACCATGGGCACCTATTTATGAGATTGGTACAGGTGGGCATCCATTTGGCCCAGGACAGAAAAACAACCAAAAAAATTATTAAAAGCAGTATTTCCGAACGTCGCACTTTCCAACATGGTTGTGGTAAAGTTTTGCCTTGTCATTGGATTTCAACAGGCCACTTGCGCTGGCTTCTGGGTAAGCGTTTGAAGAGCACCGGGTTTCGGGAAGCAGTATGTCTGAGCTTGTCAGCAGAGATGTCAGTGCTGCTCAAGGAGATAAGCTCTGTTTAGCGTTACGACCTGTAATCTACCATGTACGGAGGACACAAGACTAAACCCCTGTGTTTGCCTTGACTTGGTTGAATTCCTTTACATGTTACCCAGCAGTGACAGAATACACAAGGGCACATCACACTCATGTAGCCCTGGTGGAAGGTGTGCTGCTCTCTGTGAGCCCTCAGCAGACTGCTGCCAGATGTGAAGGGGAGGGGCAGGGTTAAAACAGCAGAATTCTGGAACTCTAATAATAATAACAACGGATGGATTGCATTTGTACAGAGCTTTTCTCATGCTTAAGCCACTTTACGTTGTTTGTGGAGAGTGACTCACAATGCTGCCAACCTGGAGCTCCCACCTGGGTGATGCACGACAGCCATTTTGCACCAGAGCGCTCACCACACATTAGCTCTTTAGCTGATGAGCTAAGAATTTATTTTGGCTAATTAGTAACCTCGGCGACATGTCTTCATTTGGAATTCGTGTGACCAGAGGCAGGCTAAAATCATTAAAGTGCCACTCCAGTAAAACCTCCTGCTATTATATAACATTGCTGCAATATCTGTTGAATATAGCACTAGCTGGACAGTGAATGTGGATCAGCATTATTTCTGGGTACTGTTGAGCCATCCTGTTCAACGCAGGCTTTGGGTAGTTTATTAAAAGACAAACCTATGTGGCTGCTGCCTATTTGAAGGCTGAGCTAGTAATCATTAGGCTAGACACAGTGACCCAGTATTACCTCTGTAACACAGTAAGAATCACAGTTGGTGTGCAAATGCTGGTTGCAAGACAGCAGACATTTTTCTCCCTATCTGCCAAAAGTGAAACAAGCAGTTTCAGAAGACCTTTTAGGTTTTATTTTCTGTAGCAATTCAACCAGCTTATTTGTAGCATGAATATTACTGAAGAGTGTGTAAACAAACTTGTACAGTACTCATCTGCACTTTCTAAATTTATTATGCTGATTCCAGGACCCAACAAACAGCAATCACAGTGTAAGTATTTCTTCTATGATTCCTATTCAGAACCACTAGGCTAAATTGTTTGGCTAAAGCTAATTTAAAAAGCAGAAAACTCAAAAGTGAAATTTTGAAAAACTTTTAAAGGTTTTTTTTAGGCTTTTGTTGTGTTTCCAGGGACAGGTTTTGTCGATAATTTAATTAAATGCATTTTAAACAGCCTTACAGAACATTACATCTTACACGTTACACAATAAAACTGAAACAAGGTCTGTTTTTTTCTGGTTGAGTCATTGCCAGCCAGTTACACCTGAGAGGCTGAATAATCAGTCCTACAAAAACAGGATCTAAAAATGTTTTAAATTTTTACTGTCACAGTCTTTCATTTAAACACAATTCCTCATTTTTTTAAGTAGAAAAAAATGAACATTTAAAGAACAACACTGGAGTGACACTTTAATTTATGTTTATTCCAAATTAAACTATGTCACGCACAGCAGTATGGTAATGGATTTTTCCCTGTTGTGTCACATAGTCATAGAGTACAAGTCATGTACGGCTGGCTGGAATACATTCTGATGGTCTGTGCCATCATACTGGCATTTCCCATGTTTCACCTCCCTGTATAAATGTGTACTTTAGAGCTGTTTGAGAGGTCCTTCATTTTGGGATTATAACCCTGACGTTAGAGGTCTGGCTTTGCTCTTGTGGTTGATGACTGCTGGCTAATCGATGGTGACACAGTCATCTTCTATTTCTACGGCTGTTTGGCTCTGCATTAGCACCTGACACATACATGTCTGTGGAGAGGACTGACATGACGGGTTTGGCCACAGGGATCCCAATGCAGGCTAGATTAAGAGAGGATATTCTGCTCCTTGTCCACAGGGACCGTTGCTATGGACCTCCAGAACACCAACCCCCCTGACAACAGCGGCAGTAAGCTGGCCTTGCCTGCTGAAAACGGGTCTGGCAGTCGCCGGCCCAGCATCGCTCCGGTCCTGGAGATCGCTGACTCTGCTGCAATTCTGCCCTGCGATCTCCTTGGAGACCAGTCAGAGGATGAAACCACACAGTCTGATGATGAAAGCTCCATGGCTTCTGAGTGAGTTTTGCTATAAGTCAAATTTGCTTTTGCAGTGTGAAAAATGAATGAAACATATGTCGATATTTTCCCAGGTCTGTAAAGCAACTTCTGGATTAAATGTATAACATCAGATCCTAAATCAAAAGCACCACTGAAGTCCCCCATGTTTCAGTATTTCATTACATGGTAAAGACTGCAATGATATAGAGTGCTTGAAGAAATGCAGTGCAGAGAAAAGGGTTTGTAGTGGAACACTGAACTGTGCTGAACAGCCTGTCAGACCGACTCTTATCACTCCGCAGCTGAACTGTCACCTGTTCTGTTCGTACTTTGTGCTGTGAGGGGAAATCACCTTAAATAGGGAGGACACAAACAGACTGTGTGTAGGTGTGTGTATGTGTGTCTGTGTGTGTGGACATGCATGTGTGCGTGTGTGCATGCGTGTACCTGTGTGTGCATACGCGTGTACCTCTGAGTATGTGCGTGCCTGTATGTCTGTGTGTGACGCAGACTGATCCACCACATCACAGCACTTCCCACACATCTTTCGAATTCACGCTATAATCTGTCGCTTTACAGCCATTTTCATCCATATCTGCATAGTCTATCTGTCTGTCTGCATACAAACCTAGAGTTGCTGGGGAAGGGGGAGGGGGGCAAGTTATCCTCAGGTTTATAGTATGGTCATATGGAGGGGCCAGGATACCCAGAGGTACATGCTTTGACAAGCATAGAAGGAGAACCACAATGATGACATAAAAATTGTCCTTGACTGTTTATTTTTTGGGACACTAACTATTATAAGCTATCACATGATTTGGAACCCATCACAGACCATGGCACCTACATCAACAGTCTTGCTATACCACCTGCTTGGCAAACATCTGCTGCTATTACTGTGTATAACTATGTGTAATCATTAGTTGTCTCTTATATAAGAAAAGTGCTGATATTTGATTGCATCACACACCACTTCTGATACATACTAATCTCAATGCCTTATGGGCCTAGTGCAGTCTATTAAGATACAACTTGAAAGCTGTCAATCACAAAACTAATGACTATATAGTGCCTTTCACAGACCCAAGAACACTTAACAAAACAAACAATGGGTCTTTCAAGACTGTAAAATAAGGCAATATACAGGCAAAATACAAATGCACTCAAAAGTACACAGAACAATCAATAAAAAAATTTACCTGTTCAACATGACGTTCCCCAAAACGTGACACAGTCATAGGATGAAAACATGATTTATGGAGAAATAACTGCACTGGCTGTCATGACTAATTCTGATCCAGTTTTCTTGCTGAGATTCTTTCACCTGCTGTGTAATTTCCGCTCGGTAAACGACAGTGCACTTCAGGCCATGGAAAATTGGAAGAAAAGCAATCATTCTGCATTAGGGCTCTTCAGTCTCTAGCTGGAAAACACAGTAATACAGCAGTTTAGAAAGGAGCACCAGTGGTGGGGAGGCTACTTCAGACTTATTCCATTATCTCCAGCTTCCCTTAAGTTGGGATCACACTCGTGACTGCACTTTACGATTCACGGCTGGACACAATTTTCCTGATGAGTCACACACATCATCACGCCCCCTACCCAGAGCTAGCGTCTTGGGTGCTATTACTTTCATTATTTATCTGTAATGCTTGACTTAAAAAGAGCATTCAATGCTTTTGCCTCAGTTAAAGTCATGTGTAGCACTACTGCGCCCCCTACTGGCAATGGTGGGGGTGGGGTGGGGGAGTCGTTTTTTTTTTTTTTTAGAACAGATGAAATACGTTGTTTGTAAACAGGAAATTTTTCCTGTAAAATTGATTCATGGTAGATGTATGGCTCTTTTAATTGCCTCAGCTTTGAAATAAAATGCTTCAATTATTTTTTTGCAGGTTCCAGTCACGGTAAATGGGAAGGCTGGAGTATATGCGTTCACATTTAACTTGATTAATATTTTCATTTCTAGAGAAAAGAAATGCCAAGAAGGCACAACAGTAATATGGCACAACCACACAGAATAAGCAATGCATCTTATTAAAATAAAGTTAACCAACCAAAAAACAGCAAAGTTTCTTTAAGGGCAGGTCTAAACTAAAGATCACTATAAAATTACACAACACATTGCTTAATATTATTTATATTTATTCAGATACAGATATTCTAACAGAAACTAAGTAACCATGTTAAGTGCCCATATTTTTTGTGAATGATGTTTCACCATCTTTTGCTCAGGTATGTGAAGGGATACCCCCCCAATTCCCCCTACATCGGGAGCTCTCCCACACTCTGTCACCTGCTGCTCCGCAAAGCCCCCTTTTGCTGCCTAAGATTGGACAAGGTAAAGGAAAAAAGGGAGCAGCAGCTTCGCTGGTCTCCAGGACGACCCATGCCTCTGCTCTTATGATTGTATCTTTTATGTGTCTGTCCCTCACCAATAGACTTGATCAAGTTATACACCACAGAAAAAACACAAATTAATCAGCAGCATGGATACATTCAGCAGATGCTTTTATCCAAAGCGACTTACAACATTTCACATACACGTTACAACGAGCTCACGCTAGGCATCTCGCTCAAGGACGTGATTGACGGCTGGGCTGGAGTTCGAACCGGGAGGACTTTGCATCCCAGCCTGATGTTTTACCCGTTGAGCCACCAGGCTGCACAGATGGTGTTCATTCACATTCACTTATGCATTATTGTACAGGAACTATCATGTCTGCTCTTGTTTTCTGTTTTATTAGTGCATCTAATTGAAACCCCCTGTGCACCCAGGGCTGCAAACACAACAGTTTTGAAGACGCCAAAGCATATGGGTTCAAGAACAAGTTGATCATCGTCTCTGCGGAGATGGCAGGGAATGGCTTGTACAATTTCATCGTTCCGCTCCGTGCTTACTACCGTCCCAGGAAAGAGCTGAACCCCATAGTGCTGCTCCTGGACAACCCGTGAGTCACACAGGCCTGGCCGCTCGGAACCGCGCGAGGCAGTGACTGTTATACAGCGCGTGTCCCAGCTTTTGTCTCTTGTGAGCAATATGTCCCTTGAAAACAGTGTGTGAGACCACACTGCTCTGTGTTCCCCTACGCTGTATTACCACACGCTATATTACCACACTGCTCTGTATTACCACACACTGTATTACTCACCGCTACATTTCACGTATTTTTTTCTGCGAAGTTGTTAAGTAAACTGCCACTCCGTGTCACTTTCTTCCTGGACGTTTAATTTATGGGTCCGGTGAGCACTTGGCGTTAACTGTTACATGGGTCAATAATGTTTTGTTTTACGGTGCATTAGGGGTATTTGAGAGTAGCAGAGGTGTTTCCAGGGTAATGAGCTGGATGACACCTGACATCTAAGAGAGGTTGTTACAGACTAGGGGGTGCTGAGCTAAGTCTGGGCATGTCCATGTCTCTGCGGCAGGGCTGGAGTGGGACTAGAGGAATAACGGAAGAATTGAAATCCACCTCGCCCCCCCCCATACACACACACACACACACACACACACACACACACGCACGCACGCGCGTACCACAACATGTATTCTGGAGTGCTGATTTTGACTCTTTTGCACCAGGGATTCGCTGCATCTTCCGTATGTGCTTAACAACAGAACCCGAGGTGCCAAGGCGAGGGAACTCTGCAAAAATCCTTTAGTTTGGTGATGTTGAATCTGTTATTCACTCCAGAAGAACAGTACAGACCTTTGCGTATATACTGTGGTGAAAAACAGATACAAAAACCTGTACTCTGTGGTCAGAGGGGGTTTCCATGGTAATGCTGAAATACCTTGTATTACGTACACTAAGAGGGCTGGGGGAGGTGTTGGGTTCAGACACTGTTCAATAAACATTCATGTGTACAGTGTGAGCCTTGGAATACTGCAAAAATGGACTCCACAGATGTTATTCGGTGACTTAACTAACTGTGTAATTGCACTCCACATTTTATAGAAAATCCAGCGTCTGTGCAAAATATCTTGTTCCAGGTTGCAAACGCAGAGCCCTCTTCTGGGACGTGAACCTGCAACCTGTTCTTAGTTTAACTGTTGAAAGATGAGGTCTGCCACACTGTATGCCAATTATCAAAAGCTACCCATTCAAGCGAATTACAGGTCAATCGACAAATCGTGCAAATCGACATTTGGGGATTTATTGTGAATCATTTCAGCAAGACCATAAATGTGAAAGTAGAATAGCAGCCACACATGGGAGTATTAAAATGCAAACGATGATACTAAATCATTCTCATTTCATGCTCCTGTTTTCCTCTGTAGTGACAAGAGTAAAATTTGATTGGTCAGCTGTCTTCAGCTGGATTTAACAAGGCAACTGAGAAAAACTATTTTTCTTCTACACAGAAAACTGTGCAGACAGAAGTCTGTTGCTTACTGGTCAATAGAAGCTGCAAAAACTGTTTCTGAAGTAGAGCAGTTTTACACTGCCATGGTTTGAAACTAATTTATATTTTCCACTGACCAGTTCTGCACTATACTTGAATTTCATGTTTTTGTATTCTTGCGTGAAATGTAATATTGACAAAAAAAAAAAAAAACAATCTGGAAACATTGAAAACATTTATAAGCAGATATTAGAATGTTGCAAGCTCTTTCGGACACCATGACATATTATATTTTCAGGAAATTAAAATTTTTATAAATTGTTGACATTAATTTGGCAAAAATAAAAATTTTGGCCATCCTGGGAGAGCAATACACTAACACACTGTCAGTGAGCACAGACACCTCAGGCTAATTTTTAGTGCCTGTATCACATCTGCAGTAGACAGTTAGCATGAGCAGGCCTGGCTAGCTGCCCTGCGGGCACCTGAGAGGCACCTGGGGGTGGCTCCTGGGGGGGATCCTGGGGGGAGGGGAGCTCCTGTGTGGACTGTTCTGAGTACCTGCGCATACAAATGTTCCTGTCTTTCAGTCTGTTGTGTGATGTATCCATTTTATGCTAGCAGGCAGCTAGCTCTAACACATTATTCTAACAAAACAGGGCAATATGTCACAAATTTTTTTTTCCATAAAGTGCCATACACAGATATATATTTTTGCGCATTGTGTATTTTGTGTTGTGTTTGTTCATTATTTATTTACTGGTTGTGTTGTTATAACACAATGTAAAGTATTGACATTCAAATAAACACCATATAATAGGAAGATAATCCTATTGGGTGTGCATATTTACTATGCTGATTCTATGCTGATTCTCTCATGTAAAGAATGTTTGCTGAAAGTTTGCTGGTGAATGTTAATTAATATGAAGTTCTTTCTTGTGAACTGAAGTAGATATTAATAATGAGAAAAATATCTTCAATGTATTTTCACAGAGTAACAGAGTAATTCTACTATTAATCAATTAAGTTTACATAAAGTGAATAATGTAAATTTAATAGCTGTCTCTCAAACTAATGTGCCTACTTTTTGCAGGCCAGATAACCATTTCCTGGAAGCCATCTGCTGTTTTCCAATGGTTTACTTCATGGCGGGCACCATAGACAAGTATGTTAATATAACATATTAGCAGCTTATTATTCAGTATAAAAAAATTTAAATTTTACCCGGTGTTAAACTGGATAGTAAAATATGTTTACTATTACGG
The DNA here is from genome assembly GCA_025773905.1 of Chitala chitala. Lineage (NCBI taxonomy): Eukaryota > Metazoa > Chordata > Actinopteri > Osteoglossiformes > Notopteridae > Chitala > Chitala chitala. The sequence goes on from JABJVR010003949.1 coordinate 15,133, forward strand.
TAAATTGCATGGGACACGATTGGGTATATGCTGCATTTCTTTAAGGTAATGAAGACCTGTACTAGAATATCAACAGAAACAAATGTCTCACCACCAACCCCACACACACACACACACACACACACACACACACACACACACACACACACACACACACACACACACACACA
>JABJVR010003950.1:4467-15302 GCA_025773905.1 Chitala chitala
CCGTTTACATCGCACGCTCGCCGTTTACATCGCACGCTCGCTGTTTACATCGCACGCTCGCCGTTTACATCGCACGCTCGCTGCTGAGGGCATACTGCTTAATTTCCTCTTCAGTCATAACTGTTTTGACTTTTATATATATATATTTTTTTTTCCCCAAGGTGATTAAAAAAGCTGTTTTTATTGCTTGTGTATATCAGCTGGTCTGTGTGGACACAGGCAAAATGTCAAAGACGATTGTTGCACGTTGTTTGCCAGCAGTCTTAAGCTCGGGTTTCAGGAGAGAAAAGGTCACAGAATTACAGCATTCCACAGCTTGGCAGGCTGTTAGCTCGCTTTATTAACTCCTCCTTCCAGGTGTTCTTCTTTATTCAGGTGGCCGCTCTTCTCTTGCTTACCCCCTCAGTGCCTCTTTATCACACACTCTCTTCTGTCCTTGCCAGGTGGTGCTGCTCCTGTGTGTTCCCACAGAGCCGCTCCGATCTCTTTTCTGTACGTCTCTGACACTCCAGCTGAGTGTGTCTGTGTGTGTCTGTGTGTGGTTAATCGATACTTCTTCCCGCAGGTGTCCAGCGACAGATCGTTCACTGTGTGGAACGGACCTCTGGGATAGTGGAGGAGCATTACTGCGACCCGGCGACCCGCCCCGATGACAGACGAGCCAGCTGTAACGAGGAGGTCTGCCCCGCGACGTGAGTTTAACGCTGAGCTCCACGAGAGCATCGGGACTTCAGGGAGCTCTAAAACCGCTGAACTCAGAAAACAAGGCTTAAATTGTGAAATATGTAAAATGCGTGTAAGTTTAATTAGAAAGCTCAAAAGCATTCTTTAGACTGTAACACTGTTATATGGAGGGGAGGGGCTTTAGTTACCATGTGTAGGTCCTTTGATATTGTTCAAAGCCAAGTTGAGAATGTGGTGTTGTTATTTATTAATTCCCCCCCCCTCCCCTTTTTTGTGAAGGGACGTATTGTGAGTGCCAGCGGGTATCGGGTCATCGCAGCGCTAATTCTTGTCATTCTTGTGTAGATGGTGGGTAGGAGAGTGGCAGAAGTGCTCGAGCAGCTGCGGGGACTCGGGTGTGGCGCGGAGAACAGTGCTTTGTATCCAGAGCGTGGCCCTGGAGGAGCAGCGGGCCCTGCAGCCCTCGCAGTGCCGCCACATGCCCCGGCCCGACTCTGTCACACCCTGTAACACGCACATCCCCTGCCCTGCGGACTGGGCTGTGGGCAACTGGTCCGAGGTGAGGGCGGGCCCGTGGATGTCCGGAGAAGCCTTTTGGTCTGTGGATCTGTTCTGGGCTCCCTCTGAGCTCTAAGAGCGCACCAGTGGTGGTGCAAGGTTATTACATTTTTGTTTGATTCAAGAACGCCAACCAAAACAAGTATTGCATAGTTATATGCTTACAGTGTTGTAATTATTGTACAAAAATAGTTACAGCTTATTTTCATATTCAGAAAAATGTGGTATTGTTATTGCAGACGAAAAATGTGTAAAACATGTAAGTGACACAAATGAAATGCAGATCCATATAAGGCCCTCTTTTGGACTGATCACTTCCATTTGTTTGTGACTAAAAGTACAGAAAATCCCTCATGAAAAACCCCACACTTTACAGCCTTCATAAGGCTAGTCTTTAGTCATTCCTACAAATTATTAACACTTTATGGAATAATTGAAAGGCCACACTTGCCCCCTGGGGGTTAAACCAATTGTGTTTGAGCAAACCCGACACTTTAATAAGACCTTCCCATGCTGTGTCAGTACACTGGCTAGAAAATGGGGTGTATATAAGGAGACAGGAGCCACCTGGGGACATGTGTGAAACAGATGTGACTAGTTCGCCATGTGATATGGCGAGTTCTCAGGAATAATTCTCTGGAATTATTCTGGAGTTTCCAGAATAAAACTTGATAACATATTGTCACTTAAACATCTTTTATTTTTCCAAACCCTTAAAGTATTACAATGAAAAATTATCAGCGTCTGGTAATGATTAGGGCTGGTCTGATTGTTACCTTGGGAACTGAGTGAGTTGCCGTTGATGGTGCTGCACGTCTCTTCACGCAGCCTCTTGTCCTTCCACAGTGCTCGGTGACGTGCGGCACGGGCCTGCAAAGTCGCTCCATCATTTGCTCCAACAACACCGGGGCCGCCTGCGACCCCCACGTGAAGCCGAAGGCTGACCTCCCATGCTACGCGCAGGACTGCCCGCCGACAGCAGACATCTTCGGCAACGATTGGTCTGGGAGCGGCTCGTCCAGCAAGGAGGTGTTCAGTGACACCAACGCCATCCCTGAGGACAATCACCTGCCGGGTGTCGGACAGGGAGCAACCAGAGACCACATGCCCAGACTCCCTGCAGACTTGAGCAACAGTATCGAAGAAGACTCCTCTCACCACAACCAAATAGATAATGGTGCGGACAATTCCATCAGGAACAACGTGCAGATTGATGACTTTTACTATGATTACAACTTCATTGGGTTTCATGAAGACCTCTCATATGGCTTTGATCAGATTCCCAAAGCAGGGGATGAACTAGTAATTAACCCTAATGAAGAGTCTGGTCCACAGTTGATTAGCAATAATTACATGGGATATAGCACAGATGTGCCTGCCACTACCTCACACACGCTAGTGACCTCATCCAAAGATGGAGTCTATACTCCGACCACACCTCACCGCACTGACGATGAGCAGCTGGGGACTGCAGCTCTTCCAGACCTGCAAGAGGATGAGGATCAAAGTGGACTGCAGGCAAAGAAGCACCACAAAGAATCTGAAAATGAAGAGGAAGTACTTTATGCAGAAGACCATTTCTTGCCTACTTCCTCCAAGCCAGCACCACGAGGTTCAAGTGTACAGTTTTCAGAGTCCGAGACTGCCTCAAACACTGAGCGTGAGAGGCAAGCTGAAAGCACCGATGAGGAGACATATGCCCACTCCATCTGTTTGGAGCCTACACCTGACCACTGCAGTAGCACAGGCAAACCTGGCAAAACAACCACTGCGACACACGACGTGGACGTTGTTCCAAACTCAGACCTAGGTGCCGCTGTAGTCAATGACAACCACTGGGATGGCACTGATGTTGCTTCGAGGGTTGTGGTTGGAGAAGAAATGGGTGGTGCAAAACATCTGGAGAACAGCCAAGGTGGAGCCAATGGTGGTAACTGGAAGACTGCCAGTCCAGAAGACTGGAGAGTTCCAGCAGTTCCAAAAGAGGCCACACCGACAGCAGAATCCTGGAACGGTGTCCTTCCCTTCGTCACACTGCAGGTTCCCCCTGACTCTACAGCAGGGCCTGCACATGCTTCCAGTGTCGAGGCTTCTGTCACCACGGCTAGACCTTCTTCTACAGGGCTTTTCATGGGTAAGGAAAAATTTGTTTTCACCACAGCTCTCTCTCTGGAGGATGAAGTCACGGGTTCTTGGCCTGTCCTTGATGAGCACCAGTCGACCCAACATGCCCCGTCTCTGCCTGTGCCAACTCCCTCTGATCCTTTTGATCTTGTCACAGGAAACAGGGACAACCCCCGCCTGGCCCGCCCAACAGAAGCTAGGCTCGTATCTCCAGCAGATCTGCAGGATGACTTAGAATTCCCAGCAGCTGAAACTCCATCGACCCAGAGCGTTCCCAGGAACACCATTGGAATTTCCATTACTCCTGCTAAGGGAGAAGGCACAGTGACGGACCCGAGCGGGCCCACATGGGGTGAGGTCCGCCCTTGTGCTTTCACTGCGTGGCCAGAGATTGATTTCAATGAGATCCAAGTCCTGTCTGTGCCGACACCTGAAGGATTGCTCCCTCGCTCTCCAGGACAGCCCATGGATGGAGACCCAGACACAATCCCTGCTCAGGACCTGGGCCTGGCTGAGCCCAATGCCCCAATTTTGTCTTCCACACCGAAGGCAGATGTCAAAGCATACTGGGTCGCAGAGAACTGGAGCACGGTGAGGCATTCGTCAGGTTTTCTTGATGTGTTATAAATTAAGGCCAAAACAAGAAATGATCACAATGCAAGTACAGTAAAAGCATGTCTATATACTTTTATTATTCTAGCAGAACATCTTCTAACATCAGGGTGTATTTTTGTTCTATATATAAAAGCTTATTTAGCTTTGTAGGGTGTAAAAAAACTTCTATTTTTTAAAGGGCTATAGAGAAGGGTGTGGACTCTGATCCACACCCTGCTCACTTAATACATAATACTTAAGATTTCAAAAATGAACCCTTTCATGCATATTGGTCACTACAGTGGACAGCTATTTAAAAATTGTCTTCTATGAAACGCATGCAGTCCACCTCGGTGGACCTGTGAAGTCCTTGAAAAACGCAAGTTCAAAAAAGAAGTTCAGTTTTTTATTTTCATGCCCAAAGAATAATAAAAATTCAAATGAAAACAATCCTGACTATGACTTTCATAATTCATGCATGAAGGGGTTAAAGGGCAGTTGGAGATATGACTCGTGTAGTGGACTTTAAGGAGAATTAGAATTCAGATGGCCAATGCATCCAACAGGTTGTTTGGAGTGCCATGTTTCTCGATATTTTCAAAAATACTTGGTAATTGTCAAACTGACCTTTGGATAGACTTGTGTCATTACTGGCAGAGCTGCTCTGGTGGGTCAACAGCTCAGTACCCTGCTCAGAAGTCTTATCCACACCCTGCTCAGCACTCTGATCCACACCCTACTCCACACCCTGCTCAGCACTCTGATCCACACCCTACTCCACACCCTGCTCAGCACTCTGATCCACACCCTACTACACACTCTGCTCAGCACTCTGATCAGCACAGTGATCACTCTTCTTGTGTAGTGCTCCACCACTTGTGGGCTCGGTGCTGTCTGGAGGTCTGTGAGGTGCAGCACAGGTCAGGACTCGGATTGTAGCACATCCAAGCGTCCCGGACCAGCCCGCCGCTGCTACCTAAGGCCCTGCTCAGCTTGGAGGGTGGGGGAGTGGAGTAAGGTGAGTTTCCACAGAGAACTTGGCAGTTTGCCAGACCTTCGTCCATTCTGTTTTGTCTCCTGTGCCTCCATGGTCCAGCTGGTGCAGCCAGATCTTATCATCTGTTCTGCTTTTTGCACTATACGTTTATTTTACTCCTAAAAATTTTATTTTTAAGGATTAAATTGGGTCCTAAGAGCAAAGGCTTTCAGTGGAACTGGCAGTCGCAGTTCTGGTGGAAGCAGATGAAAACGGGCTGAAGTAAGCGTTATGTGTCTATCGACAGTGTTCCAGGACTTGCGGCGGTGGAGCGAAGCATCGTGAGGTGCAGTGCTTTAATACGCGTGACGGCAAGCCCCTGCGGCCATTCCACTGCCAGGCGATTGCGACGAGGCCTTCGGCGCGTGAGCTCTGCAATAATTACACCTGCGTGGAGTGGTACACCTCGTCCTGGGGTCAGGTGTGGCAGCCAATGTCTCTTTCCAAGCTGCTGATTTGCAGCCCTGATGTTTTGTCTTGAGGTGGCTTTTCATCTTGCTGTTAACCCCCTCCCCACCCCACACACAGTGCTCAGAGCTGTGCGGCAGGGGGCAACAGCAGCGTCTGGTGACGTGCCCAGAGCCCGGGAAATGCGACGACTCTGTTCAGCCGGAGAACATCCAGACGTGCAACAGCCAGCCATGTGCCCAGTGGGTTACAGGATCCTGGGGCCAGGTAAGTGTGCTGTGCTGTACTGCCCCCCCCCCCACCTCCTGTGCGATCACGGCCATACACAGCCCAGCCTCAGGTCTGCTTTGTTAGAGAGCCGGTTTGTTTTACTAGAGCAGTACGGCATAAACATCAGAGAAGTTGACCTGAAATACCTTGTTGTGAACGCGGCGTTAAACAGGCAAAATATTAGGCTGTCACAGCCGGAGTGTTTCCCGTCTTTAAAAATACACGAGGCAGTGCTAATAGTTTATTTAATGCGAAGTGAAGAGAACAGAGCGCAACCGAGTGGAAGAGAATCGGTGGTGGGGGGGTGTGTGTTTACATTAATGCGGTCTGTGTTCCCCTTCGCTGAGGGTTTCTGCCACAGCTTAGCATGTAACTATCACTTGTACAAAGAGCAGAAGGAGACGTTAACAGAGCCAGGGTGTGTCAGCACGTCTCGGCTCTGTGCATAAGCAGCTCATCCAGCTGTGATGTGACTCACCGCTGGGTAGATGTCCTCCTTCAGAGATGTCCTCCTTCGGAGGGTGGAGCAGCGCCGTGCTTTGATGTACAGCAACATTTTAGTTGTACCCAGAACTGGGCTTGGAAAGCCCGTGTCAGAGCGGCCCGCCAGCTCAGGAGCCGGGCCACGCATTCCCACATGCTAACTGCAACCACCCTCCCGCAAGTGCTCGGCCCCCTGCGGCGGCGGAGTGCAGCGGCGCCTCGTGAAATGCATCGACACTAGATCGGAGGAGCAGGAGGAGGAGGACCCGAAGCTGTGCAGCCACACGCCCTGGCCAGAGAATACGCAGAAATGCAACCTGCACGAGTGCAGTCCTCCGCCCAGTGAGTACCGCATGCACTGCACACTCACCGATGCAGCCTAGCAGTGCTCATGTATGTCTTCTTGTGGAGGTGTGCGTGCATCAAGCCCCCCCCCCCTTTAGTTTATGCTGAAAATGAGCCATGCAATTACACAGTCTCACTGCTGCGCCTGTCCTTTGTTAGTTCAGAAGTGAAAAGCACACAGAAATCAGTTGTCCACTCAAACAGCGTGTGTCCGTGGGCCTGCATTTGTGGAAGTAGTTTGTGCGCCTGTGTGTGCATGTGCCCTGTCGTGTTATCTGATCTTCCTTAACAAAGTGTTTCCTGCCTCGCCTTCTGTAACGTACACATCGTACTCTGGTTACACTCCCATATCTTAGCCTTTAATGGCACCTTTCTAATGAGACGTCAGCAGAGGGGCACACATCCAGTGCTGATACACCCTCGGCTGCAGTGCGTACGCTTAACTCTGTATCTCGCATAAACATAAATGTTTATAAGTACTGTAATAAATTACTGTAATAAATTCAGTTTAATTTTAATGTTTTAATTCTATGGCCAAGAAACGATTAAATCTTAATTTCAGCCTAAAACACAGAGGGTTGTCCACATAGTGCAAGAAATAGGTTGTTTAATGTGGTCTGCCGCTGTGCCTTAAAGACAGATCATTTTCCCTTATAACGCTTTATATTGGTGCCAAATCTAATTTTCAATTTCAGTGCAGTTTGCTGAGAGGAAGGTTTGATGTTGTACATTAATAGAAAAAAGCAACAGAGGTTTTAATAAGCTTAATTTGACTATTGTACGATAACAAAGGTAGAAGTAATGACGGTACCTAATTTCTACTTCACAGTTTCTTTGCACTGCCAGTGTTCCCTGTGCATTGATTTAACTTAATATACTTTTTTGTTTGGGATAATTTAATCTTCTTTTCTTAGGCACGAATGCATCATCGTGCCTTTTAGTTGTCTTTCTGCGAATAAGACATGGAGGCCGGAGTTCGTGTTTACACAGCTAACACAACACACAACATGACCTCGTGACACGCTCTAACCTGACCTCTGTGGCCCTGTAGCATCGCAGCTTCTCATGCATGCCCCCCCGCACCCCTCGTGCCCCTAATCTCCAGCGCTTCCCACTTCCACCCCTGCAGACTGAGCAGTAATATCTCCCCTCCTCATTCCAGTCAGCCCTTCCTGACTCCTCTTTACTGAATGATGGAGGACTTCTGTTGCTCAGAGGCATCTAATTACTGATATCATTGCTCCGAGACTCCCTGACCTGTCCGACAGTAAGACACTGAGCGATAATTACAGAGGCCTTGGCACCAAATTAAAATCTGATTTAGGCTGACGAGCATGGTGTGCCATGCATTTTATGAGATGCCTTTTTCTATGGTTTTTAATTGGGATGAGAAAAATGTAAATTTCCCAATTTGAAATCTCTGGTACAGAGAAAAGTCCTCCCTCCTCATTGGAAAGTACCTTTTGTTGTGCTTTTAAATGAACGTGATGGATTAGAGAACTGTAATGAATCGGCAACATTGTGTTGCTTTCAGTAGCACTGCTTTTGAACCATACATATCAGATGCTGTCCTCTGTGCCCGTATGCACTTAGGTCTGGCTGATATGTTAGATATATATCAAACTTTGTGGTATGTTTTTGTTCTGCCTAACCCTTGTGAGAAATGATACTGGATTATGTAACAAAAAACGTAATAATTAAGGTGGAGGCATGTCTAAACAAAGTGATAGGCATTGTTAAAGTGAAGATGTAATGAATGAGCTCTCTTGTGTGCGGGCCTGGGGGGCAAAAAGTTTGGCAGTCTGGGTTGCTTCTGAAATTCATCATTACTGAGGTAAGGAATGTCTGGGTTCTGAACTGAAGAGCTGGTGGGAAGAGGTTCTCTTAGGACAAGGTCAGATCCTTCTCCCACCCTAAACCACTGGAATCCCTTTCATTTTGGAGCACTGAAATGGTCATTAGAGGTTGCTGACCAATCAGGTTGAAGGAATGGATGGCAGATGGATGGCAGGGCTGCCGTGACGACACCCTGGCAACCGGCGTGCCATAGAGAGTGCTTGCTTGCGCTGGGATACCAGACAGAATGTGTTGGGTTAGAAGGTAGGATTGATTGGTGCCTACTAGTCCGTGTCACGTGTCCTACTGTGTGAGTTTAGCCCAGCGGCCTTCATGGTGCTTTGTAGAGCATTGACAAAGGTACATTAACAATTCACCCATTCATGACCAAGAATAGATGAGAAGAAAACCAGGAAGGAAGAATTTAAACCCAAGCTGAGCTCTTTCCACACATGGCACAAAAGAACACATTCATTGTTTATCTTTGTTTAACTCTGTATACCTGGCTGAGGTTTATAGGTTTAAGTAATGTACTTTTTGAGACTTTGGAAATTGCATGATTAAGATAATTATTTCCTTAAATTAAGGGCTTAGCCTGTGTTTTTTTAAATTAAAGGTCACTTTTGTCTTTTTTGAAGCGGTGTATAAGTTGTGCGTAGCGACATGTTGCAGATCTGCAGTGACAGTTTTGGCTGCTTTTAACCTTGAACCTCTGAATGTGTTTTTGTAATGATCCTTGGGGGGGGGGATGCTCTAGCCTTGTCATGAAAAGCTTTTTGTTCAGGAGGACAGTTCATGAATCAGCGGCAAGTGAAGGGGGGGGGTGCACTTTGTGTTAAAGTAAATGTAGAGTGCAAGAATAAACCAGCAGTAATCTGACTGAGGCCAGGTCTGCTGCCTTTTTCGTGATTTTATTAAGGCCGTCGGAAACTTGGTGTTCTGACAATCAGGTCCCCAGTATAGCTGACCTAGTTTGAAAACGCTTGGCGTGTCTGTCTGCGGAAAGCCAGTGAAGGGACGTTTTTAATTGCTGGTAATGTATTTTCGTCTCTGGGATTTCGCTGGAGTTGGCACCAGGGGTTTGCCTTCATGCCAGTGCACCAGCGACTGGCTTGGCTTTGAACTTCACTTTGCATTATGAACAAAAACACCGGATTTATTTTTAAACCGCACACCATAGTCTACACTTAGAGGTCGATGGTAATTCCTCACGTGTGCTTAACGGAGCATTGCTGCAGTTCGTTTTAATAAAATGTAACAAAGTCAGACATTGTTAATGTATTTGGTTTGACTTGACCAAGTTAAGAATGTTTTTTATTCGATGCTTTTTTTTCTGAAGTTTTCCTTTTTTAAATGTATGTCCTTCTTTGCAACAAAGACCTTCTTCTTCTTTTTGTTGCCTCTGATTTCCCCTCTGTAGGATGTTGGTGAAATTCAGCATGGGCTGTAGGGAACAAATGAAGAAATGTGAAAATTGGTTTTTCCGTTCTCGCCGCCGGGGTGCCGTTAACCGTTCTTGCGAATCGTGCGTGGTGGTGGAAATAATCTCCCTAATCATGCCTGTTCAAAAGGTCGAACCGAATGAGATGCATTCATCTTGACATTTGAAGCTGTTCTGAAAATGTGACCACTCATCTTTGTGAATCCCACAGTTAACTGTTGTTCTTAGACTTGCTGTAGATTTAACCCTTAAAGGAAATTTAGTGTCCGGTGGTTTCATTGTTAAAAAAAAAAAATGAAAAAAATGATGTCATTCAGGCTTCTTCCCAGAACAGCTTTGTGGAAAATTTAGTGGTGGTCAGCTCTCAGAGAGAATTGTAAATTACAGTGTACATTATTGGTTTGCATCGCATGTTTTTGGTTTTAGCTAATCACACACTTGAGTGTTCTGTTCATGACTGTTATGCTTTTTGAAACGGCTGGTCTTTTAAACAAGTTCTTCAGGGATGGTACTTTTATAAAAAGTACTTTTATAAACCCCATGGGATGTACCTTCTCTGTTCTCTGTCAGCTGGTAGCATTGGTTAGCATATTAGCAAGTTTCCATTCATCCAACAGCATTGTGTAAAAAACTGTGTAAAACTGAAACAGTTAATACAGTATTTTTCTTTTGAACAAAAATGTAAATGGTTGCAGTTCACCAAATTTGTACACTTAATGTGAGGCAATTTTTAAAGTAAAAAATATTAATATTTTATAATATTGAGCTGGGCGGCACTGTGGCGTGGTGGTTAGCGCTGTTGCCCTATACCTCCAGGCCTGGGGTTTGATTCCTGCCTTGGGTTTGTGTGTGTGGAGTTTGCATGTTCTCCCTGTACTTGGTGGGTTTTCTCTGTGTTCTCCAGTTTCCTCCCACAGTCCAAAGACATGTGGGTTAGGTTGATTGGTGTCTCTTGCCTGTAGTTTGTTTGTGTGTGTGTGTGCCCTGCAGTGGATTGGTGCTCCACCCTGCCCTGTACCCTATGTGTTCTGGGATGGGCTCCAGGCTTCCTGTGAC
>JABJVR010003951.1:0-15301 GCA_025773905.1 Chitala chitala
GGTTTCCTCCCACAGTCCAAAGACATGCAGGTTAGGTTGATTGGTGTGTCCAAATTGCCCGTAGTGTGTGTGTGCCCGCCCTGTAGTGGGTTGGTGTCCCGTGCCCTATGTGCTCTGGGATAGGCTGCAGGCTTCCCTGCGACCCTCACCAGGAATAAGTGGTTAAGATAATGGATGGATTACAAAATAACTTTTCCTCAATAATGGTTGATACAATATTGATAGAACTAACTCCATCCATGTTTTGACGGACAACACAAACAGCCAATGATAATGAAAATAGCACCCCACTGAACCAATCACATGGCTAGAAAAGCATTACAACAACATCAGGTTAGATTGACACACGCTGCACAGAGTTTAGGAGTAGCAGCCGGCAGCAACACCTATTGTTTTTGCTACTGCAGCTGTGCACAGCAGTATGTCAGGAGTGGGAAGTTGAAAGACAAACTGAAGGCAGAAAATGTTAACAAAAATGCAAGCGACAGCATTACCAAAGAAGACACCCCAACAGACATAGCCCAAGGCTTAAAAGAGGAGGACATTGTGGAAAAGAAGGGTCCAAGGAACCTGGTAGTGTTGAGATACTTTGGTAAGTCCAAAAAAAGCAGAAAATTTTAGAATTAAAATTTTATTTACTGTATTTGGAGTTAACCAACAAATTTTGTGTATTGTTTTGACTGCTCAGAACTGAGACTTTTTTAAAATTTTAGATTACCTATATAATTTGTTTGGAATTGACCAGAGAATTAATTGTCCATTTTGTTTGTGCTCTTGTGTAACAGTCGAAGCTTTTGACTGGTCACAATTAAGAGTTTAGTTTATTATATAAACTTATTTTATTTATTTGAAGTACATTTGTATAATTATTCTACAGTACATTTGTCATGCTCAGTTTCTGACAGAAAACAAATAATATTTAAACCAAAATTAACCTTCATATCTCACATAGGAATTAAAAGAACCTTTAACCTTTACAAAAATAGTGATTTGATTTTTATCATCTTTATGGACTGATGTGAAAGAATTATCATGATTTTGTCCATATCACCCAGGCCTAGACTGAAGCAAAGCAGTGGTCGTGTATCTGTACTTCTCACCTTTCAGGCATGAACCTTACTTCTTAACAATAAACCTTTTCACCCTCTGACAGGGGTGCAAACGTAGTAGTCAGAGTCACAGAGAAGAGCCTAACCAGCATCACCACTATCCAAGCAGCTTAACAAGCAAGGTTATTAGCAGACTAAACATAGAGCCTGGATCTCTAGTCAACACAACTAAATTATCTCTGGCCCTAATTCAGCACAGTGGCATTGTGTCAGTAATGGTCTCATTAGTACACATGTGCTCTGTTAAACAAGCTTGACATTCTCCAAACCTTCAAATTCCACTAAATGACTCACTCACTAAATAACAGTCCTGGGCCCTAATAGAGTCAATGGCTTTCTCACACTGAACAGCCCTAGAAGAACCATCTCTGATGTAAAGAACATTGCATACGCAGAACCTCTTCCAATGGGCTCTTGAAAGAGCATAATTTGTTGGAAAACTTTATCTGACAGGACAGTTGAGCACGGTCCATGGGGCTCCGGTGTGTTTGTGTGGCACGCTCAGCTTTCTGGACAGGCACGCCTTTCCTTCAGTGGCCAATGGATTAGAAAGGACAGAGACGGTGACATCTGGAGAATCAGAACCTGCAGAGTGCCACCTACACAGTCCAAGGCAGCAGAGTAGAGCGCATGGAGGGTGAGCGTGGGCATGGGAGCGAGCAGCAGTGCTGCTGGGAAGGGGGGGGGGGGCGGCACACCTGTCGGGTGTCTTAAGGTCACAGGTGTGCTGCAGAGTCCCAGCTCTGTATGCGGCCGCTCACTTTCACAGCCCTGACCTGACTGGAAGTGGCAATGTAAACTGTCTGGGCAACTTGCTGAATGTGCCCTGCACGGCCCGACCCCAGATCCCCCGCCCCACCGGTCACGTGGATAAAGTAAGACCCAAACCTCTGGCATGGTGAGAACGTGGCAGCAGACCTGTGTTTACAGCAACCTTTCATCCACTGAGGGTCACAGAGATGTGGAGCCTATTTCAAAAAGCACGGCGCAATAAGTCAAAGACTGTTCTTTTCCAGAACACCTGTGTGTAGAGAAAACACATATATGCGTATACATACGTGGATATACATACATGCTCATACATGCACGCACATGCACACTTGAACATAATTAAGCTAATTGGGAACCAGCAGCTGACCTGAATTGCAATTTTCCATCACTGGAGAGATATGGATGACAGAACCCTCAGTCTGACCAACTACAGCTAACTGAAGGGACCAACAAGTAGATTTTGACAGACTGAGATACCTATATTTAACCTGGAGTGCTAGAGCAATTAGACAATTACAATGTCTGCTGATGCACTCTCATTATACATATACACAGTACATACATACATGCATAACTGTAGCTATACATTTTTAACAAACATCAGCAAATTATAATTCCTATTATGATGGTAATAAGATGAAGCAGAGGTCAATTGCTCAGGGACACTATCATTTCTCTTATCAGACGGCATATTCGCCCATTACAACACACAAAGCTGAAGTAATGAGCACCCCAAGATCTTCAATTTGCCAAGTGTGTAAAATTTTATGGTCCTGTCCCCGAGCTGACATCTCACTTCTCTTTTCTGCCTGGAAGCATTGGAAGTCCACTGTGCATCCAGCACAGACTGAACGGCCACGAGTAAAGCGAGGCACGCGTGCAGAATAGGGAGAACGGGACTCACTTCCTCTGTGGTATGCATGAAGATGACTGACCTGGGCACTGACCTTCAACCACACAAACTGAACATGTCATAAACAATGTAACTTCCTGGCCTGAAAAGAATTTCTCCAAATTATGGTTGCTTCATTAGAGACTGTGGTTAGTGCTGCAACAACAGGTTACACACTGGGCTTTTCTTTGTGATGATCAACATCTGAACCACTCTGCTGAACGTACATGGCCGAGATACTCGGAGATGAACCCGCGGTACGCAGGACCCCAAGCTGCAACACAGCAGGATTTCTGCATTCTGCGACCTTTTTGAGGGCAACGCACCACATTAAACTTCTCATTCCTCATCAAACCATCCCAGAATCATCTAGTACAAAAAAGAGGTGGAAACAATTTATGCCTGTATTTGTCCTCCAGGTCTTTTAACTTTGTCTGCATTTTTTAACATTTCAATTTTATGTACCTAAATTTAATTAACAAAAGAATTTTGCTAGGGATTCACACACACGCAAAAAAACAAACAAAACCCCCCAAAATAAATTAACAAATCTTTGCACAAGGCAGGAAAGTTTTAAAATTATTTTAAAAACTGTAATCATATAGGACTTACACACGGCAGAAGGTACATGCAGTACGTCACTGATCCATAGCAGGCCATGCGGTGCTTTTCTGGCCCCTGTGTGTCACCCACTGTTACAATCACAGAGGTTTATCACCCCAGTTCACCCCCAGTTCACCCACATGTTCCATTCATAAAACATGCTAAACCCTAAGCCTTAACAGCATCCCTTGGGCTTTCCTCATTATCCAATTGACCTGATGTGTGATGATGTGCGCTGTGATGTCACACAGCTACTGGCCTGGCATGGCACTAGAGCAAAAACCATGACTTCGCCTTGAGCAGCATCTCAGGAGTGTGTGGATGTGTGTGCGTGTGCAGGTGCAGGAGTCTAGGCCACGTTCCAACACACATTAAAGATGTGAGAAAAGCAAGAGTAATTAAATCACGGATAAAAGTTGACACGGCGTATGGAATTCACACCTAGAACGCTCTGTAACGCCTTCCGACACCGTGAATAACATGTATCTGTTTAAATCGCAGCAATTACAACCACTTAGCATTTTTTAAGCTTATTTTATAACAGCAAATCAGTTAGTTGTCAGTTTACATTTCTATGTGCAAGATGGAATTATTCCACATACACTTGAAGAAAAAAAAAACAGCCAACACTGAAGCCAAAAAAAGGAAAAATTACAAAGCAAAATACAATGAAATATAGTCATTACAGTCAGTCCTAACGTTAATTATCTGAAATACCTGAGCTGTTACAGGGATGTATGGCTAAAGATTACAAATGATTACATTACTAGCAAAGAAAAGCTTAACTGTTGCTGGTAATACCCTTGGGGAACGTAAAAGACGCAAACGGGGAGGCTTCCTACAAAGAATAATAAGCGAGTGCATTCCAAGCATAAACGCCAACTGTATCCATTTCAGCTGAATATGCACAGTCATGAAGAGCTCTATTAACGTGTCAATAAATTCAGATTCGACATTTGTGGCTGTCTACTATGACAATATATCTCAATTGAAAACACAGTGATGTCTATGATACCTTTTGCTCCATTTTAAACAGAGCATCAGTGAGCGCTATGATGCAACAACAGTGACTCAGGACCTCTCTAACTTGGAGGTCCCTTCAGATTGGACTCTTTGGACAGGGAAACAGCAAATAATGTTTATCAGCTGCTGTGATGTGGTGCTATGGGAGAGAATCGAATTACACATCTTTCGCAGCACACCGCTCACGCTTTATTCCCTGGGCGCCTTTCCTGCTCTGCCGCCAAAGCGATCCTTTTCACGGAAACTGAGAGACGAGTCCCTCTCTGAGACTCCCGGCCCACGGCCTGGCACCAGCGCACAGCCGATGCCCACTGCAGCAGCCTGGTCCAAACGCAGCGCTTATAGGTTAAACATTTGGCCAATGTTTATTTCCCACTTAAACTTTACAGCCTTGCAATATTACTGCCCTTTGGCACCGCCTAATATGCCGATGGAGCGATGAAAACAGTTTGGGCCTTACAAAATAAAGAGAGCATTCACAGTAACAGAGTATCCACGGTGTCTCCTTTTCAATATAAGACCATTCATTTTGGCTCTCTCACCCTTATATATGTACAGCACACTTGCCAAAGACAGACACTGGAGCAATCTCATCATTGGATCATACATCTTGTTGGCACTACACAGTACTGAGAGATATATGCAGGGTCTGCCTTTTTGATAGGATTTGCATGATGGGACTTGAATCCATGTGCCTGACTCACCACAGAGCACAATAATGCGTCCAGCTCACCGCACTGTACGAATTGGCCACGAGCACCAAATAATTTCAATCAGTGCCCTTTGTTTTGTGTAGCAATTTCTGTAGAATAAAACTGTCAACGTTAAGTCGAATAAATAGAATTGCATTTCACGGTGCACAACTTGTGGTGGCTCACTTCGGCTGATCTTCACCTGTGTCTGACTTCTACCTGTGTCAGCGCATTTTAAGGACGTGGGCCCCTTTGAGCGGCCCGCACTAAAATTTCGATCAAATCCTGAAAATCTGTGGAAATGAAACCTAAAAGCTGTGCAACAGAGAATATGAGAAAGGCTGAGAAAATAAGACAGATGTGACGAATAGGGAAGGCGAGAGGAGGTCCAAGTGCAAAGAGGGAGGTTTATTCAGGGCAACACGAAGTACAAAAGAATACTTGAGCAAGAAACAAGGCTTTGTTTAACACAGAACTCTCTCAACACATTGTACAACACCACACACTACAATTAGCAGCAAGCTGATATGATAGGTACGCTTAAAAAGACACGGGAAATGAGCAACTGTTGGAGAACACTGATTCAGAAACATGAGGAATATTTTTACTTAAGTTTACAACTAATATAACAGCAAATATGAGTATAAAATTGTCTATATAAATACATGCATACATCTAAAATTGATATCTGTGACAGAAATTCTGATATACAAAATCCATGTGACACTTAATCAGGAATAACAGCTGCACTTCAGTGAGTGATTCCAAAACGGTCTTGCAAAGTAACGCATCAACAATTCGATGACACTAACAGCTTGAACGTGTGCTCACTGTTTATAGTATGAGCGACTTTGAACTGGATTAATTAGTACCTTCTGGCAAGCCACTACGGTAAATTTGTATGGGCTGTGATCCTAAGATGTTCAGGGCGAGAGGGTTAGTAACATTTGGTGAGTTATTAGAGTAAAATTATTTATTTGCATGGCCTCAAACCAAAGAAACTCCAATGAGGGCAAGAGACGATGATAGTGGTTTAACAAGGTAAATAACAGGAAAAGAAATCCATTTCATGGCTTTATTTGGTAAAAGGTGAGTCTGTCAAGGTAAGAGGGTGATAGAAGCAAGATAAAAAGATAACAGACAGACAGACAGAGAAAGATTAAGGGAAAGAACTATGTGTGTTTCTGTGTGCATGTGCGTGTGCGTGTGTGCGTTCGTGTGTGTGTAGAACTATGACTGTCATAAATGTTATATCCTTACACAGCTGAATGCACAGGGTCAGTGATTTTGATCCCTCCTAAATGGGCAAAAAGAACTTTTTTTCCTTTCTTCTTTCCCACAGGGATCTGTATCGTATTTATACAGTCTTAGCTAGTTATTTAAAGGCAAGACCAGTGATTCATGGAGGTACGCATTTCTAATGTCAGGCAGCCAAAGGCCGTGCTCAGCAATTAACTTTTTTTCCCCCCATTTCCCATTCATATTGTAAAAAAATGACTGACTCACCCAGACCAACGACAAAATGCAATACATATAAATTGTATAATAATGTGGACGCATTACAGCTTATTTTATATTTTCTGATCGTTTTTTCCCTGGCTATTTGTGGCCATGTAAAGATTAAGATTTAAATGAGATCTTTGAATTTTTCCACTTTTCATTACATATATTTAAATACTTCATTTAACTCAGTGATCCAACAACTCTGCCTTGGAAAATTAAGGCTTTGCATGCTGAGAAAAGTGGTCTGTTTGTGTTATGTAAGCAAGACAGTATCCGTGTTGTTACATAAATCATCAGCCAACAGGCACAGAAGACTTGAACAGAGTATCTAATGATATTGTGCCAACATTTCATTCTACCAAGAGTATCACTTAAGTACAATGTATAATACATTTAAATGTAACGCAATATAACGTGTACATAATCATCAACACTTTCTGGTACTATAATACAAGACTCAAGCATTTCATAACACATGTTGCTATTTCAGAGATCAAGGTATGTGAACTAAGTACTCATTTGTAAGCATTAATGAAAACATATATGAGAAATGGAATAATTTTATGTTTAATTAATAATACAAAAGATACCACAGCTTGTAAAAAAAAAAAAAAGTTTATGTTGTGTGCCATAAAAAAACGAAATTGCATATTTGTAAACATTATATATAAATAAACCTAAATATTGACAATATTTTACAGTAGAACGACCCTGAGTGCTTTTTTTTTTTTTGCTGGCAGATTGGCAGATTAAGCACTGACCAATCACAGCTATCAGTTAAAAATACAATTAATTAAATCTCAGTATAATACATGGTATTGGTGTAGGAATACCAGGATTTCCAAGAATTCACTATGTATCCTCACTCAGCTTTGAATTAAACATGTTCTTTTGTCTTGAAATAACATTCCCCCATGACAGGTTATGTGAATCACATGGCTTCCTCTGTTTGCCAAGATGAAGGTCATTTCTTCATAAAAGTTACCACCTTCTCACTTTTTTAGTGCAACCTTTTCCAGACCCAGCATCATGCAAGCATGATGACAGGCTGGCACAGACTGAAAAACTGGAACTCGCTGCTTCTTCAGTTCAATGTAACAGCCACGGACAGACAACTGAGCGTCACACATAAACCAAGATTCGATCAGAAACCCTCAAAATCTGATATTCTGTTCCAAACAGGTGTACGGGTCCATCTCAGGCTCAGCGGCTGGGAATCCAATAGCAAAAGTACAGTAAGCATTTCCCCTGGTTATCAGACACACTGCATTACAGAGGTCTGGACAGAAAGAAAGAATTCTTAAAAAAACTAAAAACCTTTATATGACGCACTAACAAAATGTACAAGCAAAAAGGCAGTTGCTTTTTTATTTATATACATATAATTGATTTGTTTGGAAAAGGCAAGGCTTAACAGACTTATGTGTTTTTTGTATTATTTTTTTTTATCTGGCATGGAAAAGGTCCCTCTTTATATAAATGTCAGCTCATGCTACACCATGACTGGTTAGAGGATTAAGGTTAACAGAAAACCATCTGTTGAAAGGGACTGCCAAAATGAGTGTTAAACATGAGCATATTTTTAGGAAATGTGGCGAAATCATTCGATTTGGTCCTTAAAGAGCCACAGAGCGTCTCTTGTTTCTACCGAGAGGCTGAATGGTCCGCTGAAACGTCTCAGTTCCTACGCTTACAATCTGATGAAGATCCCCTTCAGCTAGATGCCAGTCATAGCTGCAGCCTGTGACAGATGAACATTTGGAGAAGCTCAACCTCCGTGTCTCAAGACATTTAGGAATTATGAAATTAGCTCCGCAACTGCTTACAGTAGCCAGTGCCTTTAGGTGTATATGGTGTACAAGAGACACACGTCTGACCAACTGGACTGAGTGGAACGAATCAGTTCTAAGAACACGGGTCTGCATTCTAAACGCACCGTTTCCCCATCAGAACTAAAGGGCGGTGCTGTGTAATGTCAACAGGTGTGTTTACGGTGGACAGTTGCACATACAGCATTTGTACTAGAAAGGAACTGTGGCAGCAGATACCAGAGATAACACAAAAAAATGCAAAGGGAAAATACTGGTTTGCCATAATTTAAAATTGTTCATCTAGTCAGTAGAACATACAGTCAAAGAATTAAATCATTCTGAGTCTTTCATGATGGTTATACAAAGAGCAACAGTCCAATTACCAAACATATATCCAGCAGAAATATAAGAAGAAAATTGGTATATAGGATTAGGATTTTGAATAGGAAAAGACCTTTTATAAGAGAAAAAAGGATTAGACCTTTGTGAATCAAGCCTAATGTATGAAACTGCTCAAATTAATCTGCTGACTACTAGTGCAGTGAGGGGAGAGACATTTTAGGCTCATATTCTATATACTGAGATACTGACGTTCTGATGCTGGAAGGTCATGACGGGGTGTCTGAAAAACATCATGTAAATATGCCCCCCCCCCTTCTCTTCTGTTTCTTTTAAGAATGTTTCAAGTTTGCTGCTTGTTCTCCTCTTTAAAAAAGTCAAGATGTCTTTACGACTCTGCTCACTGTAATCTACATTCACTCCAATTCTGCAATAATGCAGCTGCCCCTATTACACCTAATTTCGTTTTCAGCTGTAACATATTGTAAAAGATGTATCCTCATCACATTTGACAAGAATCAACTTAATAAATTTTTTTGCTGTAGTTTACATTCGTTAGTAGAGCCTGATTCAGCAGAATAACTGTTATGTAAAACAGACATTTATTGCAAGCCATGTATTGAACATTTAAGTATAACGAGACAGATGTGTCTTACAGGAGGTCATCAGGTTTGTTTGCTACATCACCAAAATTTACAAGACGGATGTGAAATGGTAACAACAGGCTCATGACTGCTGAGTTTTTACAAAAATGATCAGAGAACTGTAATACTTCAACTGTTACAAAAAGTTCTGCGACTCTTTAAAACAGTGTTTCTCACAATTTTTTTTCCAAGAGATACGCACTGGCAGGGGAAAATAAAAAATCAAGGGGCAGCGTGTAACAAGAGCCACAAATACAATGTGGTGAGATGCAGGCGGGCCTCTGGTAGCTAAGCACTACAACGCTAATGAAGCGATCTGCTGATATAAAAAAAAATTGTGCATGATTGACTCACAAATGTTTTCACTACAATCTACGGAGCACAGTAATAATTTATTCAGATTCTACGTGTGGATAATGTATCTTCAAACTGTTGCTTTCTAGAGATTATTGTTTCAAGGATTGTTTGTGTCAGCGCAACTTTGCACAATTAGACACCTGAAAACTGATGCTGTTTGTGGCTGACTTGAGTCTTGCTACGAGTCGCAGTCTTGTTTTTCAGTCTATTTTTGGTGAGATATTGAAGCTGCTTCATCAGCAGACCAGGGGATGTGCTCGTTTCTTGTGTCATTTCACAAGAAACGGTACTGGTGTTCCCTTTCACAAACGAATGAAATATTCATTCTTCCCGAAAGAGTACAGATTTTTCATTTCCTGAATTGTATGTTTTAACGGGTGATTAATATCATGTTGAATTTCCTGGTTTAGGATTTCTTTTTAATTTCCTTGAATTTGTGTTCTTTCTGGCAGATTTGGCGATGTAAAGCAACGGCATAGTACTCATAGTCACGATGTTCACTCATGGCATTTTTTGTGTATTCTAGTAGCTATGAATCTTTTTATGCACGTACTGCAATATGTTATTTAAAATATTTCACAAAAGCCTATTTTCATTGTTGAGCCAGCAGCATATATAATGTTGAACATAAACTTCATTAACTTCAGCCTATATGCATGAAAAATTATGGAAGGAATTTTTCATGGAAGAAAAATGGTAATAAATGCATTATTAAGAGGACATTACTGACAGATTGATCATTTGTTGTCGTAGCAAGATGTTTATCCACTTCTTTGAGGCTGTAGATGTTTTTAATTTGCCCTTGAACAAAGAAGCCAAGCCACCCGCTGCCATAACCGCTCTGACAAATTTGCATCATAGAATATTTTTAATTTGGATAATGTAGGTGTCTAGGTGACAAAATAACCTCTGTGCACATTTTTTTACCCTTGATTAAATGCTTTCACTTTGCATTCATTCTGGGGGAATTTGCATGATCAGAGAAATGGCACTGAGGACAATCAATACAAATTCCAGCAGCTGTTCTTAAATTAAACGCAGCCCCCCCACCCCCACCCCTTCTCCAGTAACTGTGGCTACACCTCAGACAAACCTACCGTTCATACTTCATAAATATATGCAATAAGCAGTAATTTTCTAAAAATAAGAGTGTAATCAATGCCTTTGTCTTAATTTTTTTTTATTTATACGCCTTTTCTCTTTTCATGGAAATTCTGCTGTCCTTTCGTCATCATTAAAATTGGAAAAAAAAAACTTTCACTAAACGGGCAACAGTTTTGTTTGGCTAAATAAAGAGGAGGTGGGTCTAAAATGATTTTTGTGTGTTGCAATCTCTGCACCTGTGT
This sequence comes from Chitala chitala, assembly GCA_025773905.1. Taxonomy (NCBI): domain Eukaryota; kingdom Metazoa; phylum Chordata; class Actinopteri; order Osteoglossiformes; family Notopteridae; genus Chitala; species Chitala chitala. The sequence goes on from JABJVR010003951.1 coordinate 11,091, forward strand.
CTGCCTGCCAGTGCAACAGAGGTCATCTCTGCATCTCCCTCAGCTGTGCGTGACTGGGCATGTTACACATATGGAACATGTGGTTAAATCTAGAGTCCTGTGTGTGTGTGTGTGTGTGTGTGTGTGTGTGTGTGTGTGTGTGTGTGTGTGTGTGCGTGCGTGAGTACGTGCGTGCGCGCTTATAGTGGGGTTCACTTAAGTGGATACCGGATAAGTGGATAATTTGCTTTTGTGCGCTGTGTGTCCCTGGTATCGTTTTTGCATGTGTGTGCATGCTCACTGAGCTGGCGCTGGACGAAGGGTCTCCTCGATAAATTTGGCCTCACTATCTCCTCACCAGACTCAATGTGCAGGAAAGAGGAGGAGCCAATCTCTGAGCAGAGCACGACGCTGGTCAAGCCAACCCCAGGCAGAGCCAAGAGGGGGGGGCAAAGAGCAGCCTGTGAGATGGAGGGAAGAGTCGGAGAAGGGTTCACACCAAAGAATGACATTAGAAAACAAAACTCATGACAGACACTCGGGCATAATGGCTTCTTTCCTTTCTGCCACTCCTGCTGACAGGGGTGTAGGTGGCGTGATAAACAGTGACACCGACTGCAGGGTGTTCATCCGCTCCATAATCCGTCACTCCCAGCAGTCTATAAATCAGCCCAATCACACTTCACTCCCCTTTACAGCATGCCTCCCATGTCAGGTGCAGCAGCAAGGGTGATGTGCAGAAAGAGAAACCGATGTGAATGTTAATGAGAGCCTGTTGCAGTGTTAGCCAGCACACGTCTGCCTGCCACTTACATGGTCAAACAATCAGACAGAACCAAAGCCGCCAACCACAAAATCTGGCAGGACTGCACTTTTTACATGTGCATTTTGCTCAAAGAAATTGTGGAAAAACATGAAAAAGACACACAATTAACATGCATTGACTTTGTTTTCTATTATGAAATTAGGATCTTTTTAGCAGACTAAAATACTATTAAGGGTAAAACAATCTACACTCTAAGCTTATCACAGGGCTCTCCTAGAAACCAAACTACAGTCTTTTGGGCCATTATGTAATTGGGGAAGCCAGTCAGTCAGCCAGTCAGTCATCTTCTATACCTCTTATCCTGTGAAGGGTCGCAGGAAGCCTGGAGCCCATCCCAGAAAACATAGGGCGCAGGGCAGGGGACACCCAAATTGGGGAAGCTCTTAGTTTTAAACAAATTTATAAGACCAAAAGCAGTGCAACAAAATAACTGGAAACAATTTTGTTTATTCAAAAGTGCAGTTACTAATACAGTTGTTTATTCTTCTGTACAGTTACTATTTGATGACACTGGTATTCTATGAACAATGTACAATTGTCCTGAGTGATCAGGCTCAGCTGTGGAAAAGCATTGTATTCCCTCAATCAGAGCCTAAGGGATCCTTCAACTTTTCACTTCAGTCCATTCCCTTAGTTTACTTGGTTCAGTGTTCGGTAATGACATACACTGGGTTTGACTGCCACGCTGACTGGAGCAAACACTGGCTACAAGATAAAATGACATGACACATCTGTCCCACAGTGTACAGTATATTATACACCTGTCTCACAGTGTACGGTATATTATGCACCTGTCTCGCAGTGTACGGTATATTATGCACCTGTCTCACAGTGTACGGTATATTATGCACCTGTCTCGCAGTGTACGGTATATTAGGCATCTGATTTTTGTACTGTCTCTAATGTCCATTCTTTCATGTTGCGTGAAATGTTTACTCATTAAATGAAATGGACTGATTCATTCATTTCACAGTCCTCAGGAACGAGAAAAACCATACAGATTTATGCATATCTCAAATATAAATGTGTGAATTCCATATTTCTGTAGGACGTATGAAAAAAGAATAAAATGTTTGGGTAGAAAAACGTGTGTGACAATTCCATTCAATGAAACCAATGCTTTTAAAGCACTTAAAAACATCAAAGTTTTTACTCTACCCAGAATGAAAAAAATATTAAATAAAAAAGCTCCAAATATTACATGTAAAATGTACTGAGCTTGTGGGTTAATGCACTGAACATGAAAACATGTGACACACTTAGATTAACAAGACCTAATGTTAACAATTATGCACTACACTTCATCCATTCAAAAAAGAAAAAATTACAGCTTTTAACTCACTCATATTTATATTTAGACAAAAGCAAGAAGGCAATACATCAGAGTAAGACAATTTAAGGTTGGTTGCTAACGCAATTGAGAGATCATAATCATAAAGCTAATTAACACAGAAAAGAACAACAACTGCAACAGAAATCTTCATTCAGGAAATAGACTCACATGATTTAAAAAGAATGCATCCAAGGTATCCAATCGGGTCTCTGTCCTGTGCATGCACTGTTTCAGTACTGTCATGCTACCTTCTCTGTATTTCAAATCACAGCAATAATGTAGTGCTTAGCTACCACAGGCTTGCCCTACTCCATGGCTGCTATATTTTTTCTTGTATATGATAAGATGTGTTATCAAAATATAAAGCAGGTGGTTTTTTTCACCACAGCCCAGGGCATTCTGTTCAGGTGGACGGGTGAGTTTAAACTGCCTTTGTGTGTGAAGGGCCATAAAAGACACTGCCCCACAGTGAAATGACATGAATCCCAGCATATACCAGCTGTGTTTGGCAGCGATTTCAGGAGTACTGCTCCTAAACTGTCTACACACCATCTCCTGCCCTCTCTCACTCACGTAAATATATACGGACACATTTAGACATAAATACATAAATGATCTATCATATACATTTACATAAATATTTTTAGCAGGTACAGTACTTAGAGAAAACAATATATCAGGAAAAAGTCAAAACTCTTGCCAGGTTCTCAGGTACACAACAACTTGTATGAGCTATAAAGTGACATGTCAGCACTCTGAGGAAAAGCAAAGGATGCACTTTTGTGTCAGGTGTTCATGCTGTTGGGGGAGAGGGGATGTTCACTACGCAATGCATAAATCTTGGGGGGATATGGCATGGAGATGTGCCTGGTGCATGGATGGAGAACACCTTACTCAGCAAGGAAAGGATTTCTATGAACATGATCTGGGAATACAATCCATGATAGAGACAGACTACACAACCACCGTGCAAATGAACAGACTGTCAAGTTAACGCTTTCATGAAATGCCACTGCTTAGCTTGATATAACGAAATGTAATAATATCTCGACAATATGTTAAACAGCTGGTTGTTACTCCTGTGTCGCTGTGACTGCAAACGTAAAAATCTGTTTTGACGCATGAGACTGATGCTGGCTAGTTTCTGGGGAGATCAGCGCACGCAGTTATCCCACTGCTATGATGACCAAGCCAGAGGTCGCTTCGATTATTTTAGTGTTTTCGCTGGATAATGTCAGAGCCCCACTGAGTGGGTAAATGGCATTAAATCAGATGATTTTACCATTCGAAGCAGGCAGCCAATCCAAAGCTACGGTCTCCACAGTTACCCTCAGTCACAGAGTATTAAAGCTGATCCTTCTGACTGTTAATTGGTGGTTTCATGTGCAGAGCTGGGCGTTCCAGCTCCACTCATGTCCATTGTACACACATAAAAGGCAGGATACAAACTGAACCACCTCCTGTTGTCCGATACACTGTATGTTCTCATATTCTTGTCACATAATTCCTCACAGTCCTGATTTCAACACTGTCAATCATATGGAACCTAAAAGCCCTAAGAGGCAGCATCTAAAGCATCTAACAACCCCAAGCTGTATTAGGACTGAGCCCATTCCACATGAACTTCTCATAGCGCTGCCGCTTTGATCATCACCTTACCAGCACAGTCTCGTGAGGGTACACAGCCAGATCTCCTCCAGCCGCCCACACATCACACGTTCACTTCTGCATCCAAACCTTGGCTCTTATATTACCTGCTGCTGGAATAGCAGTATCATTCATGGCTGGTTTGTTTTACTCCCAAATCCACTGTACATGTGGGATGGATAAGTGCCTTTCGCCAACATAGTCCACAATAAATAAGGTGCAGGGCAGGCCGCCAACCCACCACAGGGCACACACACATTCAGAGACACCAAATCAACCTAACATGCATGTCTATGGACTGTGGGAGGAAACCAGAGAAAACCCACCAAGCACAGGGAGAACATCCATCATCTTAACCGCTTATTCCTGGTGAGGGTCGCAGGGAAACCTGGAGCCCATCCCAGAGCACATAGGGCACAGGGCAGG
>JABJVR010003952.1:0-15293 GCA_025773905.1 Chitala chitala
AAATAGTTTTTCCATTACTTCTCATAATTTCAGTACAGCAATTAAAAATATTACATATTTAAGTGTATTATTTTTTGTCCCATTTAATCTTTATTTTTTGATGCAAAACTTCAGGAATTTTTTTAATACTTTAAGAGACAAAATTATAATACATTCCTTGCAGGAAAAGTAAATGTTATATAAAGAAAAACTTGAATGCTTATGTCACAAGAGGAAGGGGGAAATATAATCATTTTTACAATCATATATGCCTACAATAATTAATAATAATTATTAATAATAATTAATTAATTTACTTCCTAAATAAACAAAAAAGCATTTACTTATAAATAATAATTATGAAATAAAGCATCACTTTAAGTAGTTTAACAGCTAATAAAAACATTTTTACTCTTTAAAATAATTTTATTTGCCACTATAGCCACCTTTGTTTTCGAACACTTGTATCTATGCAGTCTGTCAGTTTTAATGTGTTATCTATCTCTCTTCATTAATGAAGAGAGAAGCACATAGGTTGTTCAGAAATGTGCACTGCTTTTTATTGGCTGTATATCAGATAACGGAGCACAGGTTCCAATCGGATTTAAATCAGGTGAGCAAATACATTTTTCTTTATATAGCATTGGCATTTACTTCAATATTTTAAAAATCCACAAAACAATTTACATTATAATTTTGTACTCAATGTAATGTGTTATCTCCTCATATTTGATTTCAGCTCAGTGTCTGTGGTTGTCCATGTTCTCCTTGGGTCCGTACAGTTTTTTTTTCCAGGATCTTCAGTTTCTTGTCAAAAGGCCTGTCATCTAACTGATCTGGTGTTCCTGAACAGAATAAAGAATTCAAATGTTAACAAAGAGGCCATCTGTGAAACCAGGAATAACTTCCAGGAATAACTTCAATAAAGTCATATCTTGATTTGCTGTTATCTGCAATGGGTGTCTAGATTTTGTTAATTAACATATTAAAAATTGTCAGTTAACCTATACATGTCTACATCCTCCAATGGACAGCTACGTCATTTAAGTTTGTACACTGCTATAACTACTTGCAGGTTGTTAGCTACCTGAAATTACATAGACACGAGTCACAGAAGCTCAAGGTGGATTTTTTTAAAAGTAATACTACAAAAAAACAAAGACTGACATGAAATGTGAGAATGAAATGTGTACAATCACACACTCGAAACACAGCAAGGAAAGACAATCGAGTACTTATTATAATGGAAACAGTGGGAATGAAAATGGTTTAAGTTTATCAGAGGTGAACAAAGTTGAGGTGATGGCTAACAATTTTGTACTGGGGCAATTTGAAATACGGCAGCAATGAAGTGGGATGAGGATCCAAATTTGCAACAGTCCATATATTGCGCAATAAAAAAAAAGATCTAAAAATTAAACAAATGTGTTACATTACAAACAACACAATATAAATACAACATCGAAATGATCAAACACAGCACTTCCATTTGCTTTAGTGTAGCACACAGATGGTCATAGCAAATACACTCCTCAATCTTGGTGTTCAATTTAAAGGACACCAAAAACCAAGACCTTGCCTTCTGGCTTCTTGCAACACAATAATTTTCTTCCACTTCTTTTTTTGTATATTTTAAGGCTTTATCATTTACACTGTAAAATGGTTGGCTGATCAACCACCTCCACCATCTAAAAATTAACAAATTATATTATGAACTACTATTAACAAAAAAGGCTGTTTATGCTGAGAAAGTCATAAGACCATTATACCGCCTTCTGTGTATACTCCACTGTGTTTTCTGGAATGGGTCACAGTCTGACAATATTGTTGGGCACAATAAGAAGACTTTTAAATTAAATTAGATATAAATATTACATACATGCTATAAATTGACCCAGAATCCAAGAATCCATATAAATTTAAATCAGATGCAAAGAGACTGATGATCTAAAAAGAGAAGTATCCCAAAAGATTGATCATCTGTACTAGTATTAAAAATACAGAAATATTAACAAAAAGTAAACAGATGTCTGATGAAGTGTGCAAAACACAAAACAAGATAAGCTCAAGAAGAGAAGAGCACATGACAAGACAGAAGAGTGTGGAGCTGAGGGCAGTGGTCATATTGAAGAATTGGCCAAAAAAACAACACCTTGTCAATAATGTTGCGGACTGAAACAGATGCATGACTTTAACTCCCACATACAGAGGAAAACACCATATAACAAAAACAAGCATTTAGAAATATAGAGCAGGAGGATGCTGGCCACTGAGGTGTAACAAACACAGCAGAACATAACAACTTGTCTGAGATCATGAAGGACTGATGCGGGATGCAAACAGGAGGCAGACAGCTGTGGAGAATGAGGCTTCATGTTGAAGACGGCGCACATCATGCATAACTGAGACGTCAAATGTAGGTGACATGGGACAACAGATGTTTCTGGGGCTCCACATGCTATTACAGCTAAATGGATGCGTTTTTACTGAATTTATTCTCTCTTTATCTCTCTCATCACAGATAACATACATGCAATTCTGGCATCACAAATTCACAATTTCCTCTTATCACTGTCACAATATTTTCTGTGTATTTTCACTTACTTCATGAGATGTTCCACTCACATTATTTTGTATTAACAACAAAAAAAAATGCAAATATACAAGTTTCTTTAATATTATAATAAAATAGTAATGCACTGTATCTTTTTTGTTAACCAAAAATAGAATTAGTGATTTTTATTAAAATATAAAATATACTTAAATATAATTAAAGAATAGCTGAGACTAAACACATTTTTCACCGGAAATATTATGCTTGAAAAAGCATAGTAAACCATACCATGATAAATAATATCTAAGATTTCCAGTCAGCGATCATCTATATGTGCTTTTTGGCTCGATATGAAAGCAGCAGTCAAGTATGATTAGACTGGATAAAATGGAATGAAAATGCTCATGAAATACAGTTCAGTGAAACCCTCATTCAAGGGGGCCGCTTATGGCAATTAGGGTAAATTGTAGTCAGAGCTAAATAGGAAAAAGCCACAAAAATGCTTAACAGCAAGTCATCTTGGTGGCTGTATTTGGAATTTGAAGACAGGCTAATGTAATATAAGTTCAGATATATAAAGTGACAAGTTGACTTGCCATGTTTCAAATGATATTTATACACTAGAAAATAACTAGTGTGCTTGCTAAAGTCAAGGGACAGAAATTCCATACACAAGAGTATTACATGAAGAAAACAAAATGTGTAGCTATATTATTCCAAATTAATTTCAACCTGAAAAAATGAAGCCAAGGTGCACACAGTTTTTCCTAACAACTCAATCCATCTATTGTGAACAATCAGTAAATCCAGTTATGGTATTGACTACTTTGGAAAAAAAACATGGAGTGCAATGGGGTACAACCTGGATGAGACGCAGTTAATTATACCATCCTCACATGTTAGAGAGCTGACAGGCATACAGAATGTTGGATGAGAGTTGTATAACAGAAATAATTGTGTAATTTAGGCGAAAACCAATATGCACTCATGTTAATTAAGACATCTGTGTTGTATTTCTCAGAGAGTGTAGAAGAAAAGAGAAGGCAGGTTACTTAAAAGCATGCGTGCGTGCGTGTGTGTGTGTGTGTGTGTGTGTGTGTGTGGATGACTTGATCTTTTATTTCTCTGAGAGATGCAACACAGAATTGGTATCTGTGTAGGCTGACAACAAAAGCATTGCAGGCTTATGCTAACCAGACATTAAATGAAGGATTAAACAGACTGTGCTATTTACCAACAAGCAGTGTGATGATGGTATGAGTAAATTAGAGGTTTCCCAGCAACAGTTGCCTGGGGGCTCCTTTCCCTCAAGGAAAAAAACGCAATGCATTGTAAGTATTGTGACATGAATAGAGAATTACTGAAGTTCATTGTGGATGTGTATTTACAGGGAAGGAAACTCTTGCTGATTGAAGGTACTTGTCCTTGACCTCACCCACCGCCTGAGAGCAGCCACATTACAGAGGAAAAAACTGTAGTGGCCCTAATTCTGTCTGGCCTTCATTTTTATATTAGGTTTCAAACAGTAGACATCAGGAAAGATTGCTTACATGTAGCTTTGGCCTTTACACGATGTGTACAAATGACATATATGTACTGACCCAGTTTGTCATAATACTGCACAGTGAGTAAAAGCAAGCGTGGAAAGTTTTTTGGACATTTACCTTGTCTGGATGTGTAAAATGATCTCAATGCATTTCTGAAGTAGGAAAAAAGAGACACCATATGTGCAGAAGGAAATCAACGTTTGATCGGCTATATTTTGTTGAATTACAGTAATGAAATTTTTGTGAAATTGCAGTAATATATTTACTTATTGCAGTAATACACATATACACACACACGCACACATAGTACGACCACAACTGTGACCGGTACGTCTGGTGAGCGTTGCCCAGCTGGCCGTATGAGCATATGGCAGTTTCTCCCAGCTCCCAGCAGCACTAGCAGTTTCATGCGCAAAGCTCAGTGTAAGCTCAGACTCGGTAAAGTGCACTTCCTCTGTGTTCCTTTTCTTATCAGAATTATTATCAGAAGATTTATCTCTATTGGATAAAGTTCTTGCACATTATGACTGAATGGACCCAAACATTGAACAATTAGCAAGGATTAAATGGATAGCACATGATGCAATTTGTCCATATCACAAAACGTACAAACAAAGAAACAGTGCAGACAAAGCTCACCTAGTTTATAAAAAAATAGACTTCCCTGAGCGCTGCCCCAGCTGCAATTATTAAACCAATTGTACTGTAGTATGCAGTGTTTTTGCAATTATTTTGCATTATTAAACTAAATGTACCTTAGTTTACTGTACAGCATTTGACTAAAACCTGACGAATGCAGCCCCATCTGACAACATCAGTGATTACCATTACTCTACACCGTTTACTATATGTACGGTATTTTTTGCACAGCCTGACTTAAGACCAGATCAAGTTACAACCAACAATGACGTAAGTTAAGGACCTGTACAGAACACCAGTCAGGACCCCAAATGCAGGCTGAGCAAAGTGGCCCCTGAGATATTCCAGCACATAACAGAAGGATGTAAGATGCTAGTAGGAAGGGTGTACATGGAACACCACAACCAAGTGGCCAGCATAGTGTACAGAAACATCTGTGCTGAGTATGGGCTGGAAGTCCCAAGATCAAAATAGGAAATGTCCCTGAAGACAGTTGAGAACGACCAGGCTAAGGTCCTGTGGGACTTCCAGATATAGACTGACGAATTGGTAATGGCTAACCAATCAGATATAGTAGTGGTGGACAAACAGGAGAACTAGGTCATAGTGATAGATGTCGCAATGCCAAGTGATAGCAACATCAGAGATAAGGAACATGAGAAGCTTGAGAAATACCAAGGGCTAAAAGAAAAACTAGTAAAAATGTGGAAGGTAAAGGCAACAGTGGTCCCCACAGTAACTGGAACGCTCGGGGCTGTGACCTCCAAACTGAGAGAGGACCTGAGCTTGAACGAGAAAAGACCACCTACAGGGGCAAGTGGGGTAATTCAATTCATTCATTCATCTTCTATACCACTTCATTCTGTTAAGGGGGAAGCCTAAAACCCATCTCAGGAGACATAGGGTGCTGGGCAGGGGACGCCCAGGGTGGAGCGCCAACCCACCACAGGGCATACACAACAGGCAATTTGGAGACATCAATCAACCTAAACTGCATGTGTATGGACTGGGGGAGGAAACCGGAGAACCAGGAGAAAACCCACCAAGCACAGGGAGAACATGCAAACTCCACACACACACAACCATGGCGGGAATAGAACCCCAGGCCTGGAGGTGCGAGGCAACAGTGTTAACCACCACAAACACACACACACACACACACACACACACACACACACACACACCAGAGGCCTGACAGCTTGAGGGTCCTGCGCAGTATCTCAGCTGTTCCTAGGACTGCGCTCTTCTGGGCAGAGATCTCAGATGTTGTTCCTGGGATCTGATGGAGCCACTCTGCTACTTTGATGGTCTCACACAGACACACATGCACACACACACACACACACACACACACAGCAGCCAAAGATATTATTGCAAACTTTATCTAAAATATATTTGTCTTTTGAATCATCTTTATGTAGCATGCAATACTAAAAACTTAAAATTTCATGTGGTTTTGTCATTTTTAAATTGATGACATATGATACATTCCGTCATAAATTTCCACAACGGACTTGAATAACAGAGGCACTTTGGCTGCCATCTGCTGCAGTGTAAAACACCATAGTCATTAAACTGGAGGGTAAAGCTTTTCATTTCTGATTAACTAGCTGTGCTTGTGTCACAAGTCCACTTCAGTGATAGTCTGCTTGACACTGTAAGCACTTATCTCTAGATGTATGTCCAAAGGGGTCAGAGTACTGAAGAATTTACTACAGGGTAAGAAATCTGTAAGAAACATGAAATTAACTAATAGTCATAGTGAAATACAGGTTGTGTTCAGACAAGAAAGTAATGATGGCAATAAGTCATGGAGTCACACTGTCTAAGGAAAATGCCACAGAGTAACTTACCTTTAATTTCTTTGTTTTTCTAAATTATGACAATTTAAGCATTACAATTTTCTCAGTGTAAGAACATATGAACTTGATTGAGTTTTATTATTTGGAACATCCTTTCACTGACTAGGCTTCAAAAACAGTGCTTTGCAGTGTGTATCTCTACACAGGCTGTACTGCACTATTCCACGTTAGAGATTTCGACTCAAAGTTTGGTACAAGATTAATTAAAATAGTAATTTAAACGCAACCACCCATGACCTACATCATTTAATTTTCTGATTGTGTTGAAAACATTTAACAACATTTTGAAATGTAACATTTATGTGTTTCACATAAAGTCTGCTGATTTTTCCAGACTTATGCTGATTTTTAGTTTTCATTTGTCCATGGAAAAGAATAGTTTACATGTTACACTTTGCTAAAAAAATGTGCTGGCTGTAGTTTATAATTTATATTTAATGATGTGTCTGAGTAAATTTATTAAAACTTTAATTTATTAATATTTATTCAAACTGAAAATTTGTGTGATTTCTAAATGTGAAAAAGTCTAAATGTTTTAGAAGTAGTAAATTAATGGTGTAATATAAACATATGTATTGTCCAGGTAGTAAGAACAATACATTCATAATAATGTATTATCTAAAGCAAGTTAAAAGCACATGTGCACACGCGCATGAGCAAGCTTGCAGACACACACACACACACACACACACACACACACACACACACACACAAATGCTTAAATTTTTATATAGCTCTGCATACCTTCAATGTTACAATAGAACCAAAATATGCAGTAATATTAATTGTAAGTTGTTGTTTGCAGCTGTTTATGAAAACAACATGCATTTTAAATTACTTTGGTTTTTTTGGGAATAAATATATGGTTACATATGAACTACGATATATACTGTTTTTTATAAGCACAACATATAAACTGAAGATCTTAATATACAATTCCTAATCCCTGAAATAACTGAAAATAATTTCTAATAATAAGGTAAATAATGAAAGGCATTTTGGTTGTAAATATTGAAATGACTATTACACTACTGCTCTGTTTTTACTGTGCTACTCTGTAATTTCCTTTTTTTCCTGCCTGAGGTGCAAAGCCTGATTTATATGCACAGAATGTAATAAATGTTGTTAGGCAACTCATTTTAAATGTCTCCTGCAAATGACAGGAGAAAAAAAAGAAAGGAGAAAAAACAGGACCTGAGATTAAATGGTTGACCTTTTAATAAAATGAAACATAATTGGCTAGAATCCATATAGAGTGGATATAAAAAGTCTACACACCCTTATGAAATTGCAGGTTTTTGAAATATAAAGATACAAATAACAACAACATAAACGTCAGACTTGTTACATCTTTAATGCAATCTTCCAAGGAACAAAAATCCAGAGGAAAAAAAAAGTATTTCATAATTGGGAACATTTTAAATTAAAAAACCTACAACACCTTGATTGCATAAGTCTGCACACATAATGGGGGCTCTAACTGTCCTCAGAGTTAACCAGCCACATTCAAAATTAGGCCGGTAGGTAAATGATATACACCCACCATCAATTAGGGTGATTCTGATAAAAAAACACATAAATGTCAGCTGTTGTTGTAGTATTTGCTTGAATGTTTGGGATGTCATTCTACTGAGTGCCATGGGCCACAAAGAGTTTCCAAACAAACTGTGAGACTTAATTGTTAAAAGGTACGAATCAGGAGAGCGATATAAAAGAATATCGAAGGCACCGAATGTACCATGGAACAATATCAAAATCACCGTGAATAAATTCAGAAAACGTGGCACCACAGAGAAATTGCAAAGATCAGGACAAACCTCCAAAGTTGATGAGAGGACAAGGAGAAAACTTATCAGGCTACCAAGAGGCCAACAGCAACACTGAAGGAACTCCAGGAATTTCTGGCAGGTACTGGTCATTCCTTGCATGTGACTACCATCTCCTGTATTCTGCACAAGTTTGGGCTGTGGGGTAGGATGGCAAGCCGGAAGCCATTTCTTACCAAAAGATTCATTCAGTCACCCCCAAACCATGTGGGAAAATATGTTATGGTCTCAAAAAACAAAAGTTCAACTTTCTGGCCTTAGTTCTAAAAGGTATATTTGGTACAAAACCAATACAGAGCATCATCCAAAGGAACACTGGACTGACAGTGAAGCATGGTGGGGGTAGTATTATGCTTTGGGGCTGCTTCTCTTCAGCTGGGCCAAGGGAACTTGTCAAGATAGATGGGGAAAATGAATAGTTCCAAATACAAAGGTATTTTGTCACAAAACCTTTTGTCCTTGGCCAAAAAGCTGAAAATGAAAAGGAATTTCACATTCCAACATGACAATAACACATCAAAATCAACCAAGACATGGCTTCAGAAAAGGAAAATCAAAGTCCTGGAATAGCCCAGTGAAAGCCCGGACCTCAGTCCCATCAAAAACCTATGGAGTTACCTAAAAAGAGCCGTACACAAGATATCCTCTTGCAATTTTAAGGAATTTGAACTTTTTTGAAAAGAAGAGTGGGATAAAATTTCAAAGTCTAGATGTGTGAAGTTAATAGAGACTTAATCACAAAGACTTGATGCTGTAATAAAGGCAAAAGGTGCCTCCACAAAGTGTTACTTGGGATGGGTGTTCAGACTTATGCAATCAAGCTGTGGTAGGTTTTTTTTTTTTTTTTTAATAAATTTTTTATTTTAATATTCACAATAAATATTTTTTGGAATATTGTTGGAATATTTCAATTAAAATATAACATGCCTGACATTTGTTATTTCTGTCTTTATATTTAAAAAACCTGCAATTTCATAAGGGTGTGTATGTATAATGTTACTTAGTAACCAAATTAACATTTAGTTACATATATACATATATGTTAGTTTGGTTACTAAGTAGCATTGTTATCTACAGTGGCTTAAAGCACATTCATGGTTTACAATCTAACTATTACACAGCTACCACCTGTGCTCAATCAATTCAGTAATGTTTCTTAGTATTTCATCTGCATCTGAAAGCAATCTTTTAATTTATACTTTATATGGAACAGTGACAAAGTGAACCCTTTTTAAAGTGAAGTATTCAAAAATATTTTTCTGCATCAATCTTTTCATCTTCAGCTCTAGACTTTAAAGTAAATTGGACTCTTTATTTATATTTCCAAAGGAACCTGCATTGTAGCCATCTGTAGCTGAAAAATAAATCATTATTCATCATGTGTCAGTGAGGAAACCACAGCTTGTGAGTTAAAGGAATGAGTCTTCTACTTCAGAGTGCTGCACGGAGAGGAACGGCTGGCCCCGTTTCAGGGGCTGGCGGAAAGCACCCATTGATACGGAGAATAGTCCCACAGTCTGCTGCTTCCTGTGAGTACAAAGAAGCATTTCCTTGCCAACCGCAATGAGCATCAAGACTCCAAAGAACTTTTTTTCCACTTTTTTCTCCTATAAATACAGATGGAAGGAATGAAGTAATTATCACTTATATGTAAAGGAATGTAGTCAGTCACATTTTTCAGGGTGACTGTAGAAGAAATCAGGTACAACGGCTTTGGTATTTTCTGGCTAATGTTTTACTTGTCTGTCTGTTCTGAGGTGTGAACTGTTGGCTTTTCGTATTCCCTTGGCAGTCAACAGCATACTGAGCACACTGCATAATGTTGGGGGATTCCTGCATATTCCTAAATTACTATTTAAATAACCAAATTAAGCAATAAACAAATTAAGTTACATTTATAAACAAATAAGCAAATTAACTCAATTTAAACTGCACTTGTTGTGAAGGTGCTCACTGTGTGTGTGTGAGGTGAATACACTGGAGTCCATCTCACTGGATAGCTTAAGGTATCAGGTTTAATGATTGGTGAAATAATTTGTTTACTGTAACTGCTCACTACTGAGAGTTAACAGAACAGCATAGTCACTGGGGCTGGGCTATAGGCATCTGGCTGATGAAGTCACAAATTGGTGTGATAGATGAGCACATAACATTGATGACAATTGCATATAGGGTAGGTTCTGGCAGGTGAGGTCATGCAGCTGGACCATAGCTAGAGATGAGTTTTATGAGTTCTGGGTCCACTTATCCAATGTCAATAAAGTGAAAAGATGTGATACAACAATGGAAAATTTTTAACCAGTCATGTGGTTTATCCACTTATATAAAATGATAATTCATTCATCTTTTATGCCGCTTATTCCTGGTGAGGATCACAAGGAAGCCTGGAGCCCATCCCAGAACACATAGGGTGCTGGGCAGGGGACACCAACTCACCACAGGGTGTTAACAACAGGCAATTTGGACACACCAATCAACCTAACCTGCATGTCTTTGGACTGTTGGAGAAAACCAGAGAACCTGGAGAAAACCCACCAAGCACAGGGAGAACATGCAAACTCCATGCACACAGACCCAAGGCAGGAATCGAACCCCAGGCCTGGAGGTGCGAGGCAACAGTACTAACCACCATGCCACCATATAATAATAATAATAATAAACTAAGTAAATAAACAATAATGATAGGTGGAAGATGTGACACTGCAAAATTTGACACAAAGTGTCATATGTGAGTTTTCAAAAATTTTAAGAATAGAATTACTTCACAATAACATACAGAGTGCATAATCAGAAAAAAAAAATGTATAATCAAATCAGTACTTGGTGTGATCACCCTTGCCTTTAAAACAGCATCAATTCTCATAGGTACACTTGCACATAGTTTTTTAAAGAACTCAGCAGGGAGGTAATTACAAACATCTAGGAGAGCTAACCACACTTCCTCTGTGGATTTATGTAATCTCAGTTGCTTCTCTATCTTCATTTAATCCCAGTCATACTCAATGATGTTCAGATGAGGGCTCCATGGGGACAATACCATCTTTTTAACTTTTTTTTTCTTGTCTTTTAGCTAAAGATAGTTCTTTTTTATGCTGGCTGCATTTTTGTGGTTGTTGTCATGCTGCAAAAATAATTTGGGACAGAGCAGATCTATGCTGACTGCCCCAATGGGAGGCTACACTCCTTCCTCTTCAGGGTTTTGTTTCAGTGTGCCTATCATTCCCCTATGTTTTGTGCCTTGTCTAGTTTTTGTGCTGTATCTATCTTGTCTAGCTTCTTTAGTATCTATGTCTACAATGACCTTGTTTGTCTTGGTGATTGCATATTGGTTTGGTATTGTTATTATTGTTATGGGATTCTACATAAGGGTATCTATGTGTAATGTCTGCTGTGAGGTATTGTTTTGTTAATAATTATTGAGCAGTATTCTCTGTGACCTTAATGTTAGTCCTCTTACTTTTTTCTTGTATTTAATCTAATGTTTTTGTTTCTTGATTTTCCCTGTTGTTTTCCCATTTTGTCTTACTAACTGTTTGTTCACTACTAGTTTTTTTTCTTGTGTATCTACTTTAGCCTTTGTTGCTGTGTCTTGCCTGTTTTGGTTGTGTTTGGGATAAACCCCTTGGCATATCAGCATTTACATCTGAACCCTGGACTTTGTATTTTGGACTGAACTTCTGTACTTGTCTGCTGTTAAAGTTTTGCAATTGGACCTGCCTCTCCCTTCCTTTCCTTTGGGACACAAATTGATATGCAGATGTCTCCCTGATGGTGATGTATAATGCAAAAGTATCTGCCTGTTCTTCTCAGTAATGATGAGATCAATAATTCTGAGTAAATCTTCAAAAAAAAATTCACACAAATGCAGTCCAAAACCTGCAAGAAACCTCCAGCATGCTTCAGTGTTGCCTGCAGACACTCATCTTTGTACTTCTCCCACTCTTTCAGTGACCAAGCTGGCTTCTGTTACAGCCAAATATTTTAAAATTTAACTAATCAGTTCAAAGCACCTGCTGCTATGTTTGTGGGCTCCAGTTCTTGCACTACTGTGCATAGGTGAGTCAGTTGGGCTTATTTCCACATCACAGCTATGGCTTTTTGGCTGCAGGCCTACCATGAACAACACTTCTGACCAAATTTCTTTAAATTGTAGATGGGTGTACCAGGGTCCCACTGGTTTCTGCTGGGTCTCAGCTCATGGTGCCTCTGGACATCATCTGATTGCACCACCATGTTTCTTTAGACAATCGCTGCATTTTTTATTTCAATGTTACTGGTTTCTTTGTGGATTTGCACAAGAGCATAGATAGCACATCTGGAAACACCTGTACACTTTCAAATTTCTGCCTGTGAGAGACCTTGTTGATGTGACAAGGCCCTGTGTCTTATTGATTTGCACTTACCATGGTGTAAAATCCTCAGCTGTGTGCATGCGCACCTAAGAGATGCTGTTTTAAAGGCAAAGGGTGGTCACACCAAATATTAATTTAACTCAGGTTTTGTTTCTGTTTTTACACTTTGTATGTTAAAAAATTAAAGTACTCATTGAATTATTTCAATGTAGTCTCCTTTAACCATTTTTTTTCTTTTTCCCACAAGTGTCTTAAAGCTTTCTAGAGTACTGTAATTCAACACTAAATACTAAGTACAGGGAACATTGATGTGCTCATTCAAAATAATACATGGCATTTCTTTATATATATATATATATATATATATAAAGAAATATATATATATGTGTGTGTGTGTGTTACTATACACTCATACTGTACATCCATAATTATTTTACTGACCATAGTATTCATTAATGATTTAAAGTTTTGTTCAATTCATAAAATGCTTAGGGCATTGTGAGGATGCAAAGCCTGCTCATTGTGTGGGCTGATGTTATGACTGGACAACTCACAGTCAACGCTGGTAATTTCTACCTTCTATGTATAGTCCCCACACAATCTTTGTGATGTTTATAATAAGTATCTTGTCACATTTTCAGAATGAGGGACCTATGTAGACTTTGTGCCACTAGAAACACTAATAACAAAAACCCCAATCCCAGGCAGGCCAAGGAAGCAAACACATAAAAACAAAGCAGAACAAAACAAAGATGGGGCCAAGAACTAATGAAAGCCCCCAATTTAAATAAGAACTAACAATGAGTCACAAAGGAGGACAATCACACCAAACAGAAAATGAGGCTCAGAGCACCAAAGACAAAACAGCATGCTCCCCCATCAAACATACCTTGTGTTTTGTTTTGTTTGTGATGCCTTCCTACATGCCAATGAGAACTTTCTTAGTGATGTGATGCGACCATGTCCTGTGACCTTGGATCTGTAGTTATATGATTTTTGGTCTTGGTTTCTTGTGTGGTTCACTCAAAACTTGTTTGCCAATTGCAGCATGAAATACCTTGCAGCCAACCACATGAGGGCAAAAAGACAAGCAATTCAGTGTAATTACACATCTTGGTCATCTCTGGTTTTACAGTCAATGGCAAGCCGATAGTTAAGTATAAAAAGATGGCCAGTGAGTGTTTTAAACCTGCACTTGACGTTGATGTAACTAAAACACATGTATTGTTTATGGTATTCAACAGTGATTAAATGTCCCAAAGGAACTTCAGAATGCTCCTTCCCAAAAAGGTTTCATACTGTCTAACATTGTGACAAAAAAAAATGAAGACTAAAACAAATGGCAGAACAGCGGCATCGTGGTTAGTACTGTTGCCATGCACCTCCAGGCCTGGGGTTCGATTTCCACCTTGGGTCTGTGTGCATGGAGTTTGCATGTTCTCCCTGTGCTTGGTGGGTTTTGTCCAGTTTCCTCCCACACTCCAAAGACATGTTGTTTAGGTTGATTGGTGTCTCCAAATTACCTGTTGTGTGTGTGCCTTGTGGTGGTTGGTGCCCTGCCCTGGGTGTCCCCTGCCCTATGTGTTCTAGGATGGGCTCCAGGTTTCCCTGCAACCCTTAACAGGATGAAGCGGTATAGAAGATGACTAACTGACTAAAACAAACACTTTTAATAAAATATATAATTATATATATACACACACATAGTGGAACCTTGGATTGCGAGCATAATTCGTTCTGCAACAATGGTCGTATTCCAAAACGCTTGCATATCAAAGCGGATTTTCCCATATGAAAATAATGTAAAGTCGGACGATCCGTTCCACACACCCAAAAATATTCATATAAAAATTATTTTTATGATATTTTATGGACAAATTATTGTCCCTAATATTGGAAACAAATAACAATGATTAATACAGAGTATGAAGTAAAAACAAAACAAATTAACCTGCACTTTACCATTGAAAAGAGATGTGGCTGTCATGAGGGAGACGAGACAGAGGAGAGGAGGAGGAAGGTTATTGCTTGAAAGGAGAATCTCGGGAGTTCTTTCTCTTGAACGACTTTCACTAACACCACTGGTTTCATTAAATTTCCACTTTTTGGCTTCTCTGTCATCTTCATCTTTTGACTCGCTGGAATGTC
Organism: Chitala chitala; assembly: GCA_025773905.1. Classification (NCBI taxonomy): domain Eukaryota; kingdom Metazoa; phylum Chordata; class Actinopteri; order Osteoglossiformes; family Notopteridae; genus Chitala; species Chitala chitala. The sequence continues at coordinate 14,908 of JABJVR010003952.1, forward strand.
TTTCCTTTCATTCGTATTTAACACAAACCTCTCCAATGACACTCGCTTTTGCCTCAGTTGGAGGATTTCGCAGAAATGTGACATTGCATTGTCATTAAACAGGTTCACCGTTCGTGCTGCTACAGCCTTATTCGGGTGGTGCTTTTCTACAAAATTTTCCCCACATTTTGCACATCTTCCTAATCTCATTTGAAATATGATATGATGTAAAAAAACATATTATACTTGATATGAAAATGCTCGTCTTGCAAGACATCGCTCGTAAACCAAGTTAAACTTTATAAAAAAATTTTGCTCATCATGCAAACCACTCGTAAACCAAGTTACTCACAATCCAAGGTTCCACTGTGTGTATATATATATATATATATATATATATATATATA
>JABJVR010003953.1:2342-15290 GCA_025773905.1 Chitala chitala
GACACTGTTGAAGGTCCCTCCCTGTGCTCAGGCCTTGGTAATCAGTCCCACTACTCCCCCACTCTGACACTGTTGAACGTCCCTCCCTGTGCTCAGACTCAGTGTAATCAGTCCCACTACTCCTCCACTCTGACACTGTTGAAGGTCCCTCCCTGTGCTCAGGCCTTGGTAATCAGTCCCACTACTCCCCCAGTCTGACACTGTTGAAGGTCCCTCCCTGTGCTCAGACTCAGTGTAATCAGTCCCACTACTCCCCCAGTCTGCAGTCGTTTGCTGCCTAAATCTAGACTTAGTCTTGCTAATTCCTTCGCTTAACGTTTAACGTTAAAAATGTATACAATACCAATATGCAAAATATGCAGTAATATAACTCCACATGCCCTGATGACAGGTGCAGGTTTAAAAATAATAAGAGAGTTCAACATCAGCATAATGAACACAGCACAAGGGTGCTTTGCTGTTTGGACAGCTTCTTCACAATGTGACCTGGAAGTGTTGAGGGAACATCAAGAGGAGAGACTGGTCTGCATGAATGTCACATAGATTTAATCTTCAAGCCCCTCACTGACAGCGTGTGTCCCACGGTGTCCAGCGCTGTCATCTCAGGAGACGCCCCTGTCAGCAAGGAGCGACTGGCGTGTCACGAGAGGCGAGTGCACAGTGGACATGGCAGCTCTGTGTGCCTGCACCGACCCCATCCCACCCAGCCAGACTCGCCACATCCCAGAGCTCCTGCTGTCTTACACTACGTGCTGCTGTAGAATAGCTGCCACCTTTCACCGATGACACGGGGCCTGAGGACCCCCCACCCACCACACTGCAATGCTCATGACAGTGACATGGTGGGCAACAATTTGTCATAATGTCCTTGTTCCTGCTCCACTCTGGAGTCCTATTGCCACTTCCTGATATCTACACAGGCTACTGTCAAGTTTAATCAGCTGTCTCCGTGGAGGTGGCGTACGATTGGCTGTACTGCACCATCCTGTCTAGCTAAATGCTCAACTGAATAGTGGATCTGTGTGTCAAGCTAAAGAGGCCTTTGAATGTGTTGGTGTTATGTTTTGCATGTGCACTTGTAATTATTGGTCAGAATTACATCACTGGGTGTATATGACCTTTCATTTCACATTTTATCATTTCATTTCTCTTAGATAATGCCTCCCCTCATAATTTGGATTTATGTATAAAATATTTATATATTTAAAATGTTTATATATTTTAAAATCACCTTTAGATTTTGCCATAGATTTTCCCATAGCTCTTTCACATAAGACAGCCTTTGCATTCATTAAATCATTGTTGTTCCTACACATGGTGATCCCACCCGAATATTAGTATAATAACGAAAGCTCCATTTATTCAAGCATCCTCTGTAGACCACGTACCAAAACAGTATGGCGTCCCTTCAATGGCCTGGCAGACTCCCTAGACAGCAAAGTTGTGTTGACCTCAGGATCAGGATACCATTGACTGGTAGGGCTCACCTGACAGGACAGGGAAAGAATACGAAAAACCACGTTACCAAAATGGTGTAGTATTCACAATGGTTTGTTAAGTTCATGATCACTGTATTAGTTTGAAAAATGTTACATATTAGCAATTACTTATTTTTTCATATACATCATATACATATTCCTATACACAGTTTTCTATATATCTTTGCAACATATGAAGAGATCTTTAATTTTGAGATATTGCAAATTTTTGTGCAAAACCCTGCAGAAGCTGCAGAACAACATTAATGTCTTGACTTATTTTAATCAAGGTCATTTATGACATCAGCAATGGTGAGGAAAGAGGGAAAAATGTTGTCTGTGATGCCAGTAAAAATGAGAACCTAAAATTACTGCCTGCCCTTTGGTGTTACTCTGTTATCACAGGACAAGATCATTTCATTGTGTACAAAATTTCTTCAATATAATAAGCATGCATAATGAACGTAGCAACAAAAACTATTTTTCATAATCATTAGCTTAAGGCATAGAAAATTAATGGCTGTCATGTAAAATTGCATTCTGTTGATTCTATTAACTTGCCATTATCCAGGTTACATCGAATACACTGAATTCTGTAGCAGACACCCCACTAATGGGCCTACCCACTGTCAAATCAGGCAACACAGCTGTGTGTATAGCATCGTTTTCTTTACAGGTGTTGCTGCCTGGAGCTATAAGAAATAAGACAGGCTTTCTATCCTTTCCTCTTTTCACATCCTTTCTCATCTGTTTTTATCTGCTGACCAACACTTGCATTATGAGTTCAAGAAACCATTTGAGCTGGAGCAAAAACAGAAATTTTAACAACTCCTTCCTCTATGCCACTCAAATTATCAGTAATGAAATATGGCATTTCCTAAATCAGAATTTCAAGTTATTACACAAACATAATCCTACCTGTGATGTCACAGCTGTGAAAGCTTATATTTTTTATGTGGTCGCTTCTTTCAACTCACACACCATCTCTCAATCAATCAATTTTTCAATCTCTCCTGTCCATTTTTTCTGTGTTTAACTGTATGTAACAGTTAAACCAGGTCAAGCATCAATTTCATAACACACATTTCAGCTACAGAAAAAAAACATTTAAGTCAAAACCACATCCGTTCACTGTGGGATATCAAATAAGTGAACTGAAGGTTTTATCTGAGTTTCTCATTGCTCTTGTGTACTTCAGCCCTGCTCTACAAATGTCTGAGGTTGTCTAGAGCCTGTGTCAGGTTCCCTATGCCCTTGTGTTTTGTTCCACAGGGACTGATCCTCTGGCACCTGACTCTTTTGCCTTGTGCTCCTGTTTTGATTTTAGATTAGTCTTGATATGCATTCATAAACCAAGCTCTGCTCTTCAATTCTTCCTTTTGATTCTGTTTTTGTGTTGAATCAATCCCAAGCCTGCAGTAAAAACTATTTTACATGGACTGAAAACCCTTCTGAAAACTTGTACTGTATTAGCTACAAACTATCCCTCTCACCTGACAACGTGATGTTTTTGAGTGCAAATGAGTTACAAGCAAAGTCAATGAAGCTGTGCTGCAGAGTCAGCAAGCATTTAATCATATCAATAACCACGCTACAGGTATGACAGGCGTGACAGGTGTGCTCCCAGGGCCTTCTGGCATGAAGCAGAGACTGAAAAGTCTTCACAAGATTATTCTCTACATCCAGGAAATATGAAACCATGTCAAATATAAATAAAAAACTTGAAACACTGACATAAATCATTACAATAACAGACTATTTAATCATATTAGGTTCAATTATAAAAACTATCAGGACCTTGTGTTAAATTTAGATGGTTTAAGGGCTTATTTGTAATATTCTCTTATGGGTGGATGCATAATGTCACCATGTTGCATAATGTCACCACGTATAATAATCCGTTTATGTGCACTGAAAGTTATATAATCAGGATGTCAGGGGCCTGCTAGGCACGTTAACACTGCCTCATTAGGTGGCCGGCTGAAGAGTCACTGAACAGTGTATTAAAATATATCTTGCTGACTGGAAAATTTCCTATTACAAAGGCCTCACTACCCTATTAAACTATCTGTGCAAATGCCTGTTTGACAGGTTAAAATTTCATATTTAAAGTCATGCATGTGTCAAGCCTGGTCTCTTGATTTAGTTTTGTATTCTGAGTGCTTTCTACGAAACCTGAACGTTACCACAACATCTCCAAGATCCACTTAAATCAAATGAGGTTTTTTTTCTACTTCTGAAGCCAGGACTATAACTAAAATAATAATGTATTGTTATGCTCTTGTAGAGAACTCCTTCAGTCCTGACTGGCTCACTGAAATACAGCTGTGTCATTGATTCTGTGCCTGCACCCAGTGTTTGGTTGGACAGGTGATTGGAGCCAGCCCCAGGGCTGTGTACTGTATCACACCAGTGACAATCTGCTTATTTATTTCAGTTTTATACTGTAAATCTGAAGTAGAGGCCTATGATGGTCCATTACCTTCAGATCACAAAACACTATAAAAAATGTCGTGTTCTATACTTATGAGAAAGGCATTTAGATGGAAAAGCACGAAATGTGAAAATTGATCGAAGGGTACTTAGTAGCTCCAAAAACATTTTCTTTGAATAATATTGATGTATGTGCAACAATGCAATAGAACTCAAAGAACAGTTGCTAATCACAATCAGTATCCCAGCATACAAATACCATTACGATTGTTTTATGCTGTCATAGTTTTAGCCTTTGATCAATTCATAGGTGATTAAAACCAAGAAAAAAACCTGTACTTTGTTTCTGAGGACCTCTGTAATGAGTGTTCTACCTCCATGCAGTTGTGTCATTCAGTGGAAGAGGAAAGGCACTACTGAAGGACAAAGGAACTGGCAATGAAGAACAGATGAACTACTACATGAAAACCATTAACCAGTAGCCAGACAGCTAGTGCAACCGTTCAGAGTTCAGAAAAGTTACTGTAAAAGATGAAGTGAGTCACTACAAGTAACAGCTGGGACACCTGTGACAGACGGCTATGTGATAAATGTTAGCTTCACCTGTAAAACTCAACAGCTGATACATATTAGCAATATCAACAACAAATTAGCAATGATGTTTAAAATATTTACAGGACTATTTTCCTAATTTGTAATACTTTATTTATTTTACTTTTTCCTTCTCTTTTTTCTTAAGTTGCAGCTCATAATTAAGAATTCAAACTAAACCAATCAGCACGTCTGTGGTGCAGAAATAACTGCAGCGACACAAGAGATCAATAAAACGGCTCTGTGATTTCAGCAGGAATGATCTTACTAACGGAGAGGATAAGTTGTACAATTTAATTATTTATTTTTTCTAGGACTGATGTTAATTGAAAAAGAATCCTGCATTTTTAAGATGCTATAAAGCATGAACCATTTTTAAGACAGACCTTTGGAGACAAAAAGCACAAATTATGAAATTATTATGAAGTCACATAATTCACACTTTAGCATCACATGCCAGTGCTGAACACATGGCCTGATAACTTTCACAAAACAAATGGTGTAGTGCATCAAATTTAAAAATGCAAGGTTCAAATATAGTCATTATAGCTGTAATTGAGTTTACAGTCTAAAGGGCTGATGTATGCAAGTCCTTCCCAAGATTTTCTTTTGTGCAGATTCTCTTTTATTTACCACTGAGTTACTCTTTTTTGTGTGCAGAATTTTAATATCCATCTGCACATTTTTACAGAAATCCCCTGAGTTTGTGGTCCTGTGATCTCTTGAACAAACACACATGAAAGTTGTCTTTCAGCTCTGTTCACACAAAAACAGTCCATGTAGCAGATAAAAGATGAGAGACAGTCTTCATGTGTGTAGAACTAATGCATCTACAGGATTGTCAGAAATTCATTATGAATGTGTAAATAAATGTATGAATGCACATACATAAATATTGTATTTGAGAAAGATTCAGTAGTAAAGTCTTATTCCCAGAACATAGGTCTAGGTTCAGGACCTTAGCTTGTGGTATTTAACAATGAAACTATTTTTGCTCTAGTGGATTATGACCAGCAATAATCTGTATTGTACTGCAATAAATGTTTGACTTGATGAAGGCAGGTGTTGTCTCAGATACTTCACTAAGGATTAAAAAAAGATGGTGTGATGGATGTTTTGGATGGAGTGTGCAACACCAACAAATAGATCTCCATGTAAGTGTGAATAAAGTCTGATCTCAATGTGGGTTTGAAGGTATGGGTCTCCTGTGCTGTCTTGGATTTGATTTATTAAGGTCTGAGTCTCAATTATGGTCTGCATCAAGATCTCAAACGATCAACTCTGGGACTGAATCTTGGGTTTCTAATTATGATAGAAGCATGGATCACAACATTACGAATTATGATTTTAAAGGTAAAACCTTCATTTCAAATTAAACATTTTGAGATGGTTAATAATGGGATGTTAAAATGCTGAAAACAGATGTCACTCAGGGAAGAACCTTTTTTAGAATAAATACCTTTTTTAGAAGTTCTAATTATAACCTTATAATTATAACAACAATGCCAGCCCACATTTAACAGCTAAAAATTAATTTTTATTAAAATTATTTGACTGTTCTGTTCTTGAACATGTTTTCTCAAACCAGTCAAAACACAAGCAAACAACTTAAATATTGCGTACCACTGAGGTGCTACTAATCCCAAACTCGCATATTATTCTTTATTGCCCCATAGGAATCATAATAAATACATAAATTAATAATAAATAAATATGTGGCCTGGTGGCTCAATGGGTAGAACATCAGGTTGGGATGCAGAAGTCTCCCAGCCCAGCCATCAGGCATGACCTTGAGCAAGACACCTGGCGCTAGCTCATTGTAACAAGCATATGAAATGTTGTAAGTCGATTTGGATCAAAGCATCTGCTAAATGACTTATTTATTTGTTAAATACATATCGCGTTAGCGATATAATAAAACAGGCACATTGTAACGCTTTTCTCAGGTTATTTCCTTTAAAAGATGTAAAGGGAAACCCTGCACCAATAAAGCAGTGAGTTTCAAAACGAGAACACAAAAATGTATGTTTGTTTTATGTGATATGAGAATTCAGCAAACCACAAGAGGACTGCTCTGGCCAGGAAGCTGGTGGCAGAGAATAGTGAAGGCAGCGCTAATGATTCAAGCTGACAGTAATGCCTGTCTGCCTGTCTACACTGCTCTCTGAAGGCATCACTGCATGACCCCGCTGTCTACAAGGTCCCCTCCATCAATGTACGCGGTCCTGTGCCCCTCACCCCATGGGGGAGACACAGCCCTGCAGAACCAAACTTCTCATCTGCTCGTTTTTACAGCGTTCCATCTTGCAGCAGTTTCGTCAGCATGCTTAACTGCATAACGCATCACAAACATACACACAAACAGTTCATGGAATGTAAAATAAAAAATGAAGGAAGACGTGAAATGTGAAAAAAAGATAAGTCTTTCTGTTGTAACATGTAAAACTGCCGGCTTCATTTCAACTATCTGCTAGGCCAGCCATGAACACTGGGTCAACCTGTGGCACCACTGTACCCACAGTGCGGTAAGGCTGGTTCCAGGCTGTGTAACTTCTGCTCAGACACAGAGACTGAGAAAGTGAAATGAAAGAGGCAGTGTTTAACGCACTGAACCACTGATCATAGTCAGGTGGACATGCAAATGAAAACTTTATTTGAATGTACTAAGCCTTTTAAAGGTTGCCATATTACTAAAAGCAGTACGTTCCAGTCTGTTTTACAAGGCCCTTAAAGAAAACCATCATCTTATGAGTGAATTTAAATAGCAGTCAAATTATAAACTTGACATGTTGTTTTGACTTACTGGTATTAACAGAGCACAAGCCACCATGAGTTTTGAAGTTTAGTGATGCATTGCAGTTCACCAACCAATTCAGATTATGCTTTAATGGGAGTTAAAAGTTCATTCACACAATTCTCATACTTTTGTTCTGATTCTGTGTTTCATGCACTGATTTGTGTCAGTGCTTATTGTGATTTACATGCTTAAAAATATCAACCCACCAGAATAGTTATTAATACTAGCCAGGCCTAATCCTTTTAATGACCCAAAAATCAGGCCATACCTCATACCCTTACAATACAACCATTACTCACATATTTCTTGCAAATGTTGTTAAATTTAATTAAAAAACAGTGATGATACATACCAAAATAACATTCATTCCTTGACATTACAAAGCCTGGTATGAACATAACAGAAAAATGGGTGGCAAAAGTCCCAAAATAATGCAATTAACATTGAAAAGAGAAAAAGAAAGTCTGTGTATAAATTTGGAAGTCTCTGGCTATTCCTAAAAGACGTCTCAGTCTATAATTTTGAATAGCACCATATTATGTTTCCTTTCTACACAAAATCTATTAAATCCCAAACTTGATTCCACCACAGATACTCTGTTTTTCAAAAGTTCTAATAAAAAATATTTATGACTGTAAAAAAAAAACAGATTCCTCCTAAGTTTACATGACTTGAAAACTTTATCATAAGATTAGGTGAAGCCGATATACAAGGCTTTGCCCAGCTTCTTAAAATGCTTAGGGCAATGAAGCATTACAAAATATATGCAAATTTATGCATTTTTAATAACCCTATAAAATATTCATAACAAATTTTCAGAGCACACAGTCTCCTTCAAGATGCTAGGCAAATTAGTTGTTGTATATATATATATACACAAAAACTATATACACTATATTGCCAAAAGTATTGGGACACCTCTCCAAATCATTGGAGTCAGGTTTTCTAATCACCTCCATGGCCACAGATGTATAAAATCAAGCACCTAGGCATGCAGACTGCTTCTACAAACATCTGTGAAAGAACTGGTCGCTCTCACAAACTCAGTGAAATTTCCACGCTACTAAATATTCCATGGTCAACTGTAAGTGGTATTATAACAAAGTGGAAGCAACTGGGAACAACAGCAACAGTTTGGGGATGGTCCCTTCCTGTTCCAACATGACTGCACACCAGTGCACAAACAAAGATCCATAAAGACATGGATGAGCAAGTTTGGGGTGAAGAACTTGACTAGCCTAACCTCAAACCAATAGACAATCTTTGGGATGAATTAGAGTGGAGACTACGAGCCAAGCCTTCTCCTCCAACATCAGTGCCTGACCTCACAAATGCGCTTCTGGAAGAATGGTCAAACATTCCCATAGACACAGTTTTAAACCTAGTGGAAAGCTTTTCCAGAAGAGTTGAAGTTGTTATAGCTGCAAAGGGTGGGCCAACTCAATATTGAACCCTATGGACTAAGACTGGGATGCCATTAAAGTTCATGTGCTTGTAAAGGCAGGCATCCCAGTACTTTTAGCAAAATTGTATATATCAGGGAAGGGAACTTTACCCTCTCTCCAACCAACAAGTCAAAATAAGGTTGAAGAAAGAAAGAAACCTTCAAAGCAATTTATTTAATTGCACCCCTTATGATATTGTTGCGAAAGGTGCTATATAAAAATAAATTGAATTGAACTGATATTGAATATGGTGGCGTGGTGGTTAGCACTGTCGCTGTGCACCTCCAGGCCTGGGGTTCAATTCCTGCCTTGGGTCTGTGTGTGTGGACTTTGCATGTTCTCCCTGTGCTTGGTGGGTTTTCTGCAGGTACTCTGGTTTCCTCCCACAGTCCAAAGACATGCAGGTTATGTTAATGTGTGTGTGTGCCCTGTGGTGGGTTGGTGCTCTGGGATGGGCTCCAGGCTTCCCTGTGACCCTCACCAGGAATAAGCGGTTAAAATAATGGATGAATTGAATATAGTGTTAAGAATCTCCCCAACCAAGAACAACCTTGCTGGTTTCCAGAACAGATACCAAAAGCTGCTGTAAGTATATAATGGTAAAAATTCTTGTTATGCACAATGCCCTAAATCAAACAAGGAAATCATTTTATATGGTGTATGTACAAAACTGGGTTTTGGATCTTACAAAATTTTCACCTTCTAATGTGGAAAGGAGACATTTGCATTAGAAGTAAAATCTCTGTGCACTAAAATCACAACTACTTTGTTCAGTTTTAGTGTCGACATCCACTGTTTAAATTCTAAAGTCTTCTGGCCACATTTTTTACACAAAACCTTACAACTTATTTATAAAAAGAGCTACACCGATTCCCATAAAGCTTGCCTTGCTTTGAACACCCAAGCATATAAAAAACTGAAACACAGAATTCTAAGAGCGAACTGTCTAAGCCCAGATGTCCAGCCATGAGCCACAGGCTAGCAAGCTAAGCACACAAATGTGAAATTACTGTTACACATATATTCATTCTTTTGGTCATTTTCAATTGCTTATCCTGGACAGGATCAAAAAAATAAAAATACAAAATCAGAATTATTTAGTGCACATATTTTATATCACAGCACTCTCAGGTATTTCACCTGAATTTATTAAAATACGTTGTAAAAGGCCACAACTGTTACTGTAATAGGACACGAGCTTGAAGTTGCAAAACTTTAACTGTTACCTCTTCCAGAACAAAAAAAGGGAGGAAATAAATTGTTAAAATTGTTTTTATATTAATGGTAAACATGGATTTTATTGCATTATTTAAAAAGTGACATTATATTTGACTTGAATGCTTGGGGTAGGAAGTCCTGGTGCAACTTTCATTTAATATTAATCTTGTGGGAATACACTGCTTTTATGTGCATAAAACTGCTCTTAAAAAAACATACATGCTCTTCCCAACACCAAGTGCTCATGTAGCAAGAAATGAAACCATAAGACCAGCAAGAATTTCACTGTAATCAGTTCTGTATTTCAGGTGAGGTGCTCATCCTCCCTATGACTCAGTATGCATGTCAAAGTATTTTTCAACTGAGTGATTAGTCAAATGCCGATAATGGTCTAATTGATGCTCTTGCTTTTTCTGCTATTGCATCTACATTATAATGGATGTGCATGCAAACATACTGTACAGCCCACACTTAATGTGTATTGTGAGGCAGCAATTAGCATCAGTGCCTCCATTTGAAAATCTGTTGACACTAAGAACTGTGAAGGTCATTGGTTGGTCCCTTGCAACCAGTAACTTTATAATGCTTAGTTGAGAGACAAGGGAGCATAGAGACCTGACACAGCAAAAATGGCAGTTAACACTGAGGGTGTTTATATGGGTGTAGCTTGAATTATATAAACACTGTCAGTGATAAATTAACAGAGCAATTTTTTCTGTGCAGATGCCCACTGAGCACATGCAATCTTTCATTATCTGTGTGGCTATTCACACCTTGTTGTATTAATTCCAGCATTCACTTCTGTCACTGGGATAATTTTTTTATGAATACATATAAAGATATTTGCTATTTACTAGTGCAGCTACTGCAGTTACCCTATCGTGAATATATGAGAAACCATGATGTCAGGAAAACATTATAAATAAGCCAGTGTGAACTGAGTCAAAGCACCACAGGCCATCTCCTCCAGGAAGGCAATATGAAAACTACATGGCTTACTTTAACAGTACAAGTACTGCAGTCCAACATTGTCATTGGTGAGGTGGAAGGCTGATTACTGTCAATCACGTCTTAAGTACAGACAATAACGATTCCATATAGATAGGAATAACAAAATCCTTTGTTATTACTACATACTGTATAACACTTCTGAGTGAATCAGTGTTTTGTGTATGTGGATGTTAAAAGATAGACCTTTACCAAATACATCAACATCTTGCCATACAACATGCATAAATATGCGTAACTTTTTAAATGTGGTATTATTTAACTTTTAGTCTGGTGATGTGAACAACAAAGTTTTCAAAGACAGTACCGAGTCAGTAAAGTATCATTGGTTGGTTCTTAACTATTTCAGAATTACATATATCAGGGTAATCCTTTCACTTAAATTTCCGCTTTATGACGCATGGACAAACCTCGAACTAGCGTGACAGAGCACTAATAACGTGTTGACTACAATTCTTTATTCTCGCCACTCTGTTCATCTTATACGTGGTTGAAATGCTGGAAAATAACATGAGCGTGCAAGAAGCATCAAACGCAAACGCGTTTTTAAATGTGCTACTTAACATTTTAATAGCAGCGAACATTATGTATAATTTATCTTCTAAAACGAATCGTTTATTTCTCAGATCTGATATTGTGGATTTAGGGTGACACTTGTACTGTTTCTACTGTGTTCCTGTACATTATGAAAATTCCAGACGTAAGTATTACTAAAACAATCGCCATGCCTATTTTAGACCCTATTTCAACGCTGTTCTATATGGTTCTTTTAGTATAATTTCTAAGGAACGTAAAATCCTTCACACGTCAACCCGCGACCACCGCCTACCCGCAATGTGTTTGTCAGAGCACCGCCTTCTGAGCAATTAAGAAACCCTATATAGCCAATAGTGATAAACGTCTCTGCTTGACGAGCAGCTGAAAGTGACCAATCCCAAGCGAGTATCGGCCTCAGAAACGCGAGCGGAACAGCTATCAAGTTCGTCTGCGAGCGACCACAACAGCCCTCCTCCTGCGTTGCACTGTAGGGAAAAGCGTGTCGCTAATCTGACAAAACATTGCAGTGCACCAGAACAGGAACTTAAGCATACTGGGGTCTAGAAAGATAGATAATCAAGAAAGAATTAAACTAGCGCAACTTAAATTATTTAGCATGAATGGAACAATTGGTCGAGGACTGCCAGCTTTTAAAACTAAATGCCCTTTACATTTAACCTTCAGAGATTAATTATTCAGTACGTACCGGTATAAAGCAATTAGTGTGCGTCTCCGCGCGCAAATAAGATATAGGTGGATTTACTGAAATGCATCAAATGTTAAGAATGACTGGGATGCTGCTGAGGATTACAGTTTGAGTTTTATAGTTGTTATTGTGGTTGTCATTGTCTTCTGGCAAAGAAGGTAGGATGTAGGCAGAGTAGGAAACTAAGAAAATAACACGAGTTATCGCCACTCCAAGCGGTGTAAATGCAGCGCTACCTTTGCAAGGTTACTGGCATCGACATCGTGTCCTGCGTACTATACATCTTCGTACTATCATAATCGTCTTTATTCACCTGAATTATATGTGTGTACATATATCACTTCTCCGTCGTTTGGGACAATTCAAACAGATGTGGAGATGTAATTCGTTATGTTCTGCGAATAAATTGACGTTGAAATAAAATAATATTCAAGTTAACACATGAACAAAAATTCTGGCTATTCCTAAAATCCTGGGTCAATACATAGAAACCGGTTGGTGTCCGAATATTACAATACTGTAATAGTAGTGCGACGGTTGATAAACAAATGGGACAAAAGACAGTTATACCATGGCATGCATACACACGCATATTTAAAATGTTAACACCAGAAGTGTCATAGTGTCATGTGTTTTTTAATAAAATTAAAATAATTAAATTGGACGCACATCTTTTCATTTATATGAACTATTTAACAGTCATACATTTGTGTAATTTTAATAATCCAGAATTAT
>JABJVR010003954.1:0-15290 GCA_025773905.1 Chitala chitala
ATCTCAAGATAGATCTTTTCCTCTTGCAAAGTGACTGACAATGGGCTCATTGTTGAGGCACAGATGGCAGGACCTTCAGTCCCAAAGATGGCTCGTCTGGCTAGTGTTTCAATAGGAACAGTGACTAAAGTGACATCTGCGTCTAGATCTATGGGAAAGACAACAGTAAATAAGGCAGACGTTGTGGTCAACGACCCTGATGGTCACAGATTAGTTTGTGAGTTAAAACTGAAGTGCAGCTCTTCCTTGGGTAACTGAGAATGTCGATACAGGACATGACTGTGTCAGCAAGAACCGTTTGGTGACAATTACTTTATCTTAGTTTTCCCTTTAATGTGTCATCTGTCTATATGTGTGTATAATCAGTTGCTAAAGTTGCATAAGATCTTATTTGTGGTGTTTATCAACCCCCCCTCCCCATATAGTGTATGATGCATCTGAGTGATTTTGATGTTTTTTTTTTTTTTTAACTTAGTTCTAGCATTATAAAACAATTGGCTTGAATGTGCTGTTTTAGTATAACACTGCATGGAGACACTGCCAAAAGCAAAATTGACATGATATAAATATGGAAGTTTCTAAATAGTACGAAAGTTAAATTTAATAAAAGGCCTGGTTTAGTGTCCTTCACCAGAGTTATTCATTTAAATGACAAAACTCTTACCGTTGTTAAAATTCAGATCTAATGGTTTGTGTTTAATAATGAATTTGTAAAACCCACCAAAGATGTAGTTATAAAGGCATCTACTGTAAAGGTTTTACTTGTAGAAAACAAATGTTTTTAAATATTAATTTGAATGTCAGGAAAAATAAACTTTGTCAGATTGTCCAGGTGAAGTTTTAACATGTATTTAAAAAAGGATGAACAGTTAATTCTAGACCTTTATCTCTCATTTTGTTAGCCTTCTGTTTCTCTTCTGAATTGAGGAATGTATCCCATGTCTTTCCTAGGCCTGTGAAGTTTGATATTAATAAGTCATAATGTGATAAGGCATTTCATCTGTAGTGACACGACGAGGAGAAAATTATTCAAAGTGGCCATCGCCTGCTTTAGTAATTTGGTGTTTAGGAAAACAGAATCAGTGACATGGATAGAGATTTTTTTTGTCATTTAATATTTATACAATGGATAATAAATGTCTTGTTCTGTAATGATATTTGCTTCATATCTGCTTTAAGGTCTTACATCATCATTTCTCATGTTGGCTGGAACAGCAGACATTATAGAGGAATAGAAAACTTGCAGCCAGTGATCACGAAACAGTGCTATGAAATAATTCAAATGATATGGCACCACCTGTCACAGACTACTTCTCACACCACTTGGGATAGCTTCCCTCTGTGGATTTACCATACTTTCGGGAGAGGGGGAGGGAGGGAGAGAGGGGGAGAGAGACTGGACAATAAGTATTCTATTGCTGATACTAGTTTTAGGCTGTAACATATGCTGCAGAGCAGGTAAAATGTCCCGTCTGCTCCTTTAAATTTCACTTTGCGCACACATTTCCATCTTGGTGCTGCTTTGTGTGCCCTTCGTTTCCAGCTCCACCTACACAAGCGTGAGTCAGGCGCTTGCTCCGCGCAGAACCTGCGCTTTTATCCTCAAGCCCAGCACAGCCCACTTCTCCCAGCAAGCTTTTAAATGACACATGCTAACTTGCTGAATACTGAGACTTGTCCTCTCTTAGATATTTATCTGCACGTTGAGCCTTTTGGTGTGGCCTGTGTAAGATTATTTGCCTCTGACAGACTTTCTGATGCACTGTGCTCAGTTTTGTGAAGTGTGTTCACTGCACAACTCGTATATGAAAACTGTGGGCTTTATGTTCTGTGGGTATTAAAAATAGTTTAAAGTTAAAGCCTGCTATATATTGTATAACTGGACATTTCAGAGCTTTAAGAAGCATGTTTTGAAGGCGTGTTGAGGTTCTGAAGGACAGCTTTGGTGGAACATTTTGTGGTCATTTTCTGTATGCTTCTGCAGGTTATGGTTTATTGCAGTCCTCATTTTTTAATAACGTGCAATACATTTATTGGCTTGTTACATCACTAACTGTACATGCATAAAAAACTAAAAGAATCTTTTAGAAACCCGCTTCAACCCACTATTTTTAATTCTTTATTTTGATCGCATCAACAGCATACACAACACTGCATGTTGCATGTGTTTGATCATTCACTTTTTGGTGTTGCTCTTAGTTACCAAAGTAGCTGGTGTGATAGAAGGAAATTCATAGGAAGCCTGACTTTCTTTTAAAGTACCTTTTCTGGTGTTGTGGTCAGGTAATAATGTGATACCCTAAAGACTTTAAGTTGAATGGAAAACCTTTTCAGCTAAAGAAGAATGTTTTATAAATGCACTTTACCTGCCTTTCATATCAAATGCTGGCAACATGGTCCAGTGTTCAACATGCAGAACTGCTTGCTGTTTAATATCTGTACATACATTCTGCCTTTGTTTTTGCTCAAGTAATTAAGGCCTTCCAGCTGAGGCTACAGTGTATCCTTTGGAGTGTTGCCTTTTAAGTTCATTACGCAAGTTTTGAAGAGGACAGCACACACAAAGACGTCTGTTCTCTGTAACATGCTGTAGTTATTTGCATAAACTTTGCTTTTATTATCTCTATTTTAGTTTGCCATTAAACATGGTGCTTCCTGTTGCTGAGTCACAGAATACTTGCGAAAGTCTGAAGTGTTTAAAAATGTGTGTGCATGTGCTATACTTTTGTGTGTGTGTATGTATGTGTGTGTGTGTATATATATATATATATATATATATATATATATATATATCACTGCTTCATGTAGTTAGTATCTAATGTGCTCAACTTTTATAAATGGCCTGAAGAACTGATAGTGTGCACCTTCATTTTAAAATTAAAAATAAAGTCGGCCCAGTGTAAACAACGGAATGGAGTCCTGATCTTCCCAAAACCTGAATAAAGTGTAACAACGTCAGTGCTAACAAGATGTCCGTTTAACACATTATTGTCTTTTGTTTATAAAAGTGCAGTAGATACTCAATGGATCTAGAGTTGATCAAGAAGTCAGCTTTGTCTGCTGTGGCACCTGGGTCTGGGTTACATGCACATTGACATTATGAGAGTACTGCCTCAGCCAAACCCAGCAGACGACCAAGAATTCACATGGTTTATATCATGTGTACACATATACAACGTAGCACTAGTGTCTTCAAAATCTTAGATCTTCTGAGTGACCATAATAATGAAATGTAGTTACCATTTCTGAAAGCTACTGGTTTAGTCATTCAGGTATTCGAGCCTGTCTGTACAAGTTTGCACATGTAGCTGTGTGTTGCACGTCTAACACCAGTCCTGTTCACACACACAGGTAGCTGCTGCACCTTGGTGGTTACCTGTCGATGGTGCAGACTGGAGGCACCCTGAAGGCCCCGACTCGGACATCGAAGACAGGTCAGCGGTTATTGTTTAGTATGCAGGTTAATGCATCAGTAACTGAAAAGTCCCCAAAGGTGTTCTAACGTACATCCTGGTACAAGGGTTGGTTAAATAAGTTGTCTGCTTGCAGGGTGACGGGCCCCAGGCTGTGCTCAGATGCAGTCAGACCTGTGTTGCATTTGTATTATCACACATAATTAGATTGTAATTAGTCATTAGAAGGTTTTTTTTCCTGAGAAGGTTTTTGTTAACATAAGGTTGTATTCTTCATTTCTAAAGCTTAGTAAAATTCCATAGTTGTTATTGATAAGGTTTATAACAATAGGAAGTTAAAGAACTTGTCACACTCTCCTGGCTTAGCCTGAGTGTGACCTTCTGTCCTGCTCAGCTGTCCTCATTCCTGGTACTTGTTGGACTCCCCTTGGTCTAAATTTCACCTGCGATCCTCTGACTGCTACAGGATGGACCACCCTGTACTGCACGTGTCCTGGAACGATGCTGTGTCCTTTTGCACCTGGGCCGGGAAAAGGCTGCCCACCGAGGCGGAGTGGGAGTACGCCTGCCGCGGGGGGCTCAGCGACAGGTGCCTCTACTTATTGCTGGATGACACCAGTCGCACTGTTTTGAGCATCAGTATAGCAGCAGTGCTGCTGCACTGCTTACAGTGTGGGAGACAGTGGTAGCACCATTTTTATCCAGTCACATGTAATCCCTATGTCTTTTCACAGCCTAGGGTTGTGTGTTTTTTGGATGACCTGGGATCACACAGCCATCCCTATAAGATCTGTGCATGTGCGCTGCCATCCAGAGTGGGTGGACATTTTGGTTTACCTAGCTAGATGGCCTGTGTGTGGAATAAGGTCCACATAGTCACTGTTGTTTTGATGTGTAGTACGAGACTAAGTTTGGTGAATAAACATCAGTAATTTCTATATGACAGGTGACCCCCTAATGAAAGTGACTATAAATCTATATCTAGTAGATGTGCAGTTTTAAAGTACATTTGACTAGAGTGATTGTGAAATGTAGCTCCTCAGTAAGGCAGACTGTTTTGAGTCTCCATGTCGAATGAGTGCTGCTTAATTTCTGTGGGTGCCAGCCTTTTTAAATCTTGTGTATACAGTGTATCATATTTTAATTGGTTGGTTTGCTGTGCTTGTAAGCAACTGTAGAGCCATTCTGGGCAGAAAGTAAATCCGTTCAGAAAGCAGAGAGAAGTGACCTTTCTTTCCCCTTGACAGTAATTAATGGGAGAAAGCCATGCTGACAGCGGCTTCCTGTGTGCAGATTTGCTGATCTGACACCTGCTTCAGACTGGTTCTGTGATGATGTCTGATGTCCAGGGTGACTGCATAGAAGCAGGAAGTGAGAGGCGGAAGGAAGGCAGGGTTAGTTGGAGATGAAAAAGATGAGCACAAGAATTCTATGAATTTTTTTTTTTTTTTTTTTTTAAGAGATGCAGCCACTAAAGAGTAAATCCCAGGATTATGTTCATTGATTATTTCCCTCCCCTCCCTTTGATTAGGTGATTAGACTGTTTTCAAGAAAATTTTGTGACCTGCTCTGAAATGTACAATTATGATACTTTGTTGGTCTAGTTTAAGTAAATTAGTTTGTCAGTTTAAGAAAAGGTACTGTTTGCAGGCTTTCAGTAACCTGGTTATTTTTGGCAGGATTTTCCCCTGGGGCAATAAACTGAATCCCAAAGGCCAGCACTATGCCAACCTCTGGCAGGGAGAGTTTCCAACCCACAATACTGGAGAGGACGGCTACGTCAAAACGTCACCGGTGAGGTCCTACCCCTCTTTTTAATTGCATTAAAATTTAGGCCTTCCTTGTGCTTTGATATTTTGTCAATTTCTGTTCCAGTACCTGCTGCACTTCATAGTGTTAATATTTCCAGTTCATCAACTGAGATACAATTTCTCACAGTTTATGAGAACGATGCAGCCGTATTCAAAGCCTTGAATAAGTGACCTGATGTTTCTGTGTTCCTGTTTACAGGTGACATCATTTCCTGCCAATGGTTATGGGCTCTATAACATGGTGGGAAATGCCTGGGAGTGGACAGCAGACTGGTGGGCCGTTCATCACACCACAGACGAACTTCACAGTCCTGTACGAGTAATTCCTGCTATCCACCATTCAAATAGCTTTAATTCAGCTTTAAATAATGTGACTCTTGTGAGAGGATTGCCATAGTCATTTCATAATGTGAGCTTTTCTCATATGAACTTTATTATTTATCTGGCAAAAGTAGGTAGGTGTGTAGGTGTGTCAAACTTGGGTGCCATTTAGTTCTCAATACGATGTAGGTTGTTACTTTTTGTGTGTGTGTGTGTAAGGTACTGAAAGCTGGTACAGTTTTGTGGCTGGTGTTTTTGAAAGAATCAGTTTTTGTTGCTGCTACGAAGTTGAAGAAGTTGATTCCAAACAATGTTCTGCATATAATCCTTAGATCCTTTTAGTTCATGACATCTGTCCCATCTCTCCCTGGGTGTTTTGTCAGTGCTGAGTGCTCCACAACGCACCTTGGTGACAGAGGGAACGTACTGCAGGCACGCCGTGAACCTGCTCCGTGTGTAGGTGTAATCCAGTGAGCTGTTAGCAGGACGTGTGCAGGTGCAGCACTGCAGATACACCCAGCGTCTCCCCAACGCGCTGAGCGTCTGTGTGCCCTGCGTATCAGGAGCCATCCACGTGCCCAGATCCGATTATGACTGTGTTGCTTACATCAGGAACAACCTTCAAACCACACTTTGTTTAATATGGTTGTCTAACACTGACTTCCTACACTGTTTTCAAAACGTTCTGAATTTGCGAAGAATGCAGTTTTGCTTACTAAGTTATGAGGTGACTTTAAGCACAGAGAACAGTGATTTGTGTCAAATTATGCAAGTGCTTTCAGAAGCTATGGGTCTGAAATGGCTGCCAAGATATGCAGATCACCGTGAACGTTTTCTGAACGTAATTTTGGACACTCTTTATAGACATAATTACGGGGGTGTGCTCTGCATATTAAATTGTGAATGTGGGTATGTGGTCGTATTTGATGTTGCCATGATGCTCCTTCAAGACAAGAAGGTTCTGAGTTGCTTTGTTTCTCCTTTTATGGAGAACAGTTAGTTCTTCAGGGCCTGCTGTGATTTTAAAAGGTCTCTGCTTGACTCGGGTTGTTGCTGATTTTTTGTGTGCTAGACGGGGCCCACTGAGGGTCGGGACAAAGTGAAGAAAGGGGGGTCCTACATGTGCCACAAGGTAAGCCACTCATGCTGTCTGAAAGATAAACTGGTTGTGAAGAAGGAAGGAGGAGAGATGAGCTTATACTAGTTTTTATGCAATCTTAAAACTTGGAACTAACTGTGCTGTCAGATTTTAATGTCTTAAATGGTGACTACCAGAGTGGGTTATACTGGATCTCACATTTGTCTTTTCCTTTCATATATGTGCATTTCGTTCAGAACTGTGTCTTTGGCCCAAATGTGGTTTGGGTGGATAGGACACCCTCCCATCCGAGTGCCATGCAGTGCAATTGTATGTGCACACGTGTGTACAGATGTGTCTCTTGAATGTGGATGGGCATATGTAACCATCTTTTTCTACTGTCTCAAGGGTGTGAGAGAGGTCTTCAGCGATCTGAAGCTTTGGACAGTGATATAGTCTGCTGTGAGATGATTATGTATGATTCTGTACCTCTGGAGTGCCGTCCTGTTGATGTGTATGTTCTCTTCCTCCAGATTTGCACTCACTTGAACTGTATTCCATATGTTCGGTAATTACCATCAAACCTGTTTTCCTTTTGGCTTAGTCATCATAAATGGCTGGTATTAAATGTCTGTTATGTGAGTAATGATGTACAGCACCATCCTCACATGCCACAAGGGGCCAGTGCTCCTCAGACTGCTGCGTTGATACAAATGGTTAACTGTTGAAAGGTCTATGCCTGAGAGAAGGGACAGGTCTTGGCTGTACTGTGTGCGCTCAAGTGAGGAGATCAACTGTTTATGTGATTATCTCAGCTCTGTGCTTCACCTAGATAAGCACTCTGTGGGAATGTCAAGCAGTCTAAAGTAACAAGTCATTATTAAAAATTCTAATAGGTAGCAAATACTTGTCATCCTAAGGCCAAGAAGATGCACAGGAGTGTAATAAACTGTAAATAAATTTATGTAATAATGTTTTTTTTTTTTGGGTAAGTGTACAGAGGTAAGTAACTGAAAAAGCTTAACACGTAAATGACCAACTTTTCAGTTTCAGCGTATCAGTTATTTAACTGTTATAACTTCTGTGGTTAATATCAGTTATATCCCTTTCATGTTGATTTAGTACAAACTGGTGTCAGCCGTGGGGTTTAGGGATGCATGCAGTATAAAATTACTAAACTTGTGGCTTGCATCCCAGAAGTGTTTGTTTTACTTGATGAATCATAAATTTCATTTCCATTTTTTAACTGGTACTTTTATTTAAAAAAAAAACATTGTTTGTTCATATACAGTATAGTTCAAATATCTACCTGGGCAGTTCAGGAATGGTTATTTACTCAAATGGTAGAATAGTTCTGTTCCATCTTGCATGTTTGCTATTAACCCCAATTCCCCTCTGATTATAATGCATCTAAATTGAAAGCATGTATACAAAATTAAACTGATGAAATGAGGAAGACTGGTTAATGTAATGTCTGAGACCATAAAATTCTGCCCGTAAAGAAGATACACCGATTAGGGTTATTGGTAAATGTTTCCTTCCTTTTATATTTATTATTTTTTAATATTTATAATTTGAAGACAATTAAGAGCTCTGAAATTTCCATAAATGGATATATACTGGATATAAGATTTTTAGCACTTGGTTACATGCCAGTATGATACTCTAGATATTCTAGTTGTAGATAGCTGCTGACCTCAAAGCAAACTGTAAACCTCTGCATTTTATTTGGCTTTTACAGCCAGAATGTATTTTCAGACGGTAGTTGTCACAGTTTAAGTGAAGCTGTCTCTCATGTCACATGCCGGTCATTTGATGTAATCTTTAGAGCAGGTTGGTAACTTGCTCTTCGTTGTATCCTTCATAAAATACTGTAGCATTTTATGCTATGCTGGTAATGCATCTACAGTTTGTTTGAACGGGCTGAAGTTCCTCTAGCATGGTGAATGATTCTCAGTTTAAACCTGTGTGGTCTCCTCTTTTCACTCTAGTTGTCTTTGGACCCCCCCCCCCCCTTCTCTTGGCGCTAACAGACTGTAGTAACAGATTGGATTACTGCCTGAAGCTGTAACAAATGTTAATATTTTCTAATTCTGTAGTTAATAATTCTTATCTATTTAAATTGAATTGCTTGTATAAAAGATTGACTTTAAACAATAACTGCTTTAATAGTGATATATGTGAAAGTCCAAGGAAACAACACAAGTCTTGTTGAGGTTGCCGTTGCTAGGAAACCAACTTGGATGCAAGCTTATCCCTGCTATATTTTCAGTTCCCCGGTAGGGGGCTATGTATCCAATCACTTTTGCAATTCAGTTGCTATGGGGATGTAAGAGAGCTTGCTGAAACACGAACTTTGAGTGCTGCAGAGCTTCACGTCCAGTCTTGTTACTGAAAAAGAGCTGGCATTAGGGATTTATTGAGAGGAACACTTTGTATTTCGGTTGATAAAAATCAGACATTAAATTTTGGTACTGGATACTGTAGGAGCAGCAGTCATTTAAAGTTATTTTAAGGTCATACATTTTCTTCTCATTTAAAGCCACACACATTCCTGAATGCATTGTTTCTTCATTACCATGTATAGAGTTTTGCATTTGCTGAGAGGCTGTTCGTCTGTGCTCTAAGACGACTTCTCTTCCTTTTCTGTGTCCAGTCTTACTGCTACAGGTATAGGTGTGCTGCCCGGAGCCAGAACACACCCGACAGTTCTGCCTCGAACTTGGGCTTCCGATGTGCTGCTAAAGAGAAGTCGTGACTTTGGACGTCTCAGTGATGACGCAAGGGAAGCTTGGCGTAAAAAGAGTTGCTCGGCTAAAGGGGGAGTATGGACTGTGGAAGGAGTACAGCACGCCCTTTTACATGGGCGTATTTGAGCTAAATTTTTTTCATTGGCTGATATGCAAGTAGACATCTGGGGAAAGGATACAGAAGGTGATTTATATTAATTGCGTTATCAACCTGCCACTTAGGAATTTGATGCGCTAAAAGCTTCATGGTTCAAGCCCTGTAGTTTGGGCCACTGTTGCTACTTTTGAACAAGGTACTTACCCTAACTGAAAAAGGAAACGCTTTTAGTGCGTTCGTGATTAATACGTGATGGTGAGTTTGGCCGGTCTTCAACCACATGGAGCAAAGAAAACGGTTGCCAGTTACCTCTTCGTTAATCTCTGGCCCTATGAAATAAAAAGCAGCTGTTTTGCTTTGTGTACTATTTTATAAGGTGGAAACTCTAGTTGATGTTTGATGGATGTTTTAAATGTTGCCCCCGAGATGCCTGAGCACAACATGTTTTTTGTATCTCGTCTGTATGACAACAGGGATCCGCAGTTTTGAAATAAAAATACGACTGGGCCTCTGTCTTGGTCACAGTCTTCATCAAGAGAAATGATCTCCTCCTCCTCCTCTTCTTTTGCGTGTCATGTAAACCCAGAGCGATTCCCTGTAAGCTCACGTACCCTTTCTGGGGCAAGAATAAAGTTGACTAAATAAATAAACTGTAACTGTAGTGCTCTTTTGGGATGGAAAAATTCCCCAAGTTCAAATGAACACTCACCGCTTTTTCTGTTCATGTTTTTGGCACGTTTGACAATCTGAAAGAAGCAAAGGGGTAACATACTTTTAATGTGGACAGGTGATCCGAAGGTAAAACTTGACTGTGTTTATGGTATTCCTGGTCCCGGTCCTGTGTGCAGTGACATAGGCAAACCCAAACCAGCTCCAGCTGGCACCAGCAAATAATTTTACTGTTTGCCAAACTGTGATCCAGGAATTGGCTGGGAAAGCTCTTTGGGCAGTGGATATATAAATTGTGATTATCCCCCCCCCACATAATGCCATTTTTATTGCATATCATATTAAAACTTCCAAAATGTTAAATGTAATAGACCAAAATAAAGTAAGGATTAATGCAGTGCTATATTTAAAAGTGAGCTCTCAGCATGTAGCTCCCTAGATCTGTGCTGGGCAGCATTAAAGAAAACTGAAGGAAACTCCAAGTTTTTAACTGCCATTAAAAACATGACGACAGCTTAAAATATGGATTCTTTGCAGTTGGAGATGTCGCAGTCCCAGACCCTCTGTGTGTGGTGAGAAAACTATAGCAAATGAGGCTATAAAACTTTACAAGTTACTTCAGCACTGTGGTTTAGTTATACATTTGTGTATTACTGTCATCCCGTTTAATAATTTGTACTAGTACAGCTCTTTATATTAAAATGTTACTTAGCAAACAGACAGAGTGTTACCTCCCCTTGCCAACCCAATACAATCCATACACTTAAAACGTTTAAGAACTCCTGCCCCCAATTGGATGAGAACATTTCAATGTATACATATCCCATGGAAGGCTGGGATAGGAGATCAGACAGCAAGTGCTTACAAACTTCCATAAAGTGATCTGCCTGCACAGCAAAGTTGTTTATGTTAAGGCCTACAAAGTTCCCCTTAGTGCCCATTCCAAAGGCCAAAGCAAGCAGCAGCAGTTCTGAATACAGACAACATTTGCCTGCCTACTTCTCCCTGGGGCACTATCTCAGTTTTTGGGCTCCATTAATGGTATTCTACGTTCACATTTTTTGGAGTCGTCAGTCACTGGCCATTGCAATTGTCTTTCCACCTTTCTAGGACACCCCTAACTTGTCCTCCATTAAACTATAAATACAAGGACTTCTCTAATATGTGTTTACATGGCTGATACCGTTGCCATTGTTATACTGGCCTGTGCATAATAGACACACGTTTATTCTTAGACTAAATCGATTTGCCATGACTCATAGTCACTGGACAACACGCCCACTGTGGTAAAGACGGGGAGAGCTAACCTAAGTCTTGTCCTGACAAATGCGGGTTTTTAACATAGCAGTCATACTTACCCCAATGAACTGTGCTACCCATTGAGATGCAAATAGTCGTATTCAAAAACTGCAGTACAAATAGTGACTGAACCCAGGAGACTCTTAATGACTTGTAAGTTAACACTTGCCTTCGCTACAGTACAGTGGCCAAGAAGGGCAAAACAAATTTACAACTCAGAATACCCTTTTCTCAAGCATAGGATAGGTTGCATTATACTGCCACCTGCTGTCCTGTGCTTTGTCTTGAATGCTGTAGGCCTACACCTATCAGCCATAACATTATGGTCAAACAGCCCTGACCCATTGAGGCATGAAGTCCACTACACTTCTGCGGGTATGCTGTGGTATCTGGCACCAAGCAGTCAGTAGCAGATCCTTTATGTCCTGTAAGTTGCAAGGTGGGGCCTCCATAGTTTGGACTTGTTTTTTCAGCACATCCCACAAATTCTCGATTGGATTGAGATCTAGAGAATTTGCAGGCAAAGTCAACACCTTGAACTTGTTGTGGTGCTTCTTAACCCATGAGAACCAGTGTGACAAGGCACATCCTGCCATTACCATCAGGCCATTTCCATGAAGGGGCATACTTGGTCAGCAACATGTTTAGGTAGGTGGTACATGTCAAAGTAACATTCACATAAATGGCAGGACCCGAGATTTCCCAGCAGAACACTGCCCAAAGCATCACACTGCCTCTGCCAGCTTGCCTTCTTCCCATAGTGCATCCTGGTCCCATGTCTTCCCCAAGTAAGCAACACACTACCTGGACGTCCTTCTTCTTCCTCTTTCGGCTGCTCCCTCTAGGGGTCGCCACAGCGGATCATCCTTCTCCATACCAACCTGTTCTCTGCAGCTTCCTCCGTCACTCCAACCTCTTTCATGTCCTCCCTCACTACGTCCATAAACCTCCTCTTTGGCCTTCCTCTTCTCCTGCCTGGCAGCTCAGCATTCTTTTCCCTATATATATTCTGTATCCCTCCCCTACATGTGTCCAAACCATCGAAGTCTCGCCTCTCTCACATTGTCTCCGAGCTGTCCTACCTACGCTGTCCCCCTAATAAACTCATTTTTAATCCTGTCCAATCTTGTCACTCCCAAAGAAAACCTCAGCATCTTCAACTCTGCTACCTCCAACTGTGCCACTGTCTCCAGCCCATACAACATAGCTGGTCTCACTACCATCTTGTAAACCTTCCTTTTCACTCTTGCAGCTATCCTTCTATCGCAGATCACTCCTGACACTCTTCTCCACCCACTCCATCCTGCCTGTACTCTCTTTATTTCTCTACTACACTCCCCATTACTTTGAACGGTTGACCCTAAGTATTTAAACTCGTTCACCTTCGCTACCTCTGTTCCTTGCAACTGCACCATTCCACCACCCTCTCTCTCGTTTACACACATGTACTCTGTTTTCCTCCTACTGACTACCTAGCCATCCACGTGATGTAAAAGAAAATGTGATTCATCAAACCAGGCCACCTTCTTCATTGCTATGTGAGCCAGTTCTGAGGCTGATGTAACCACCATAGGTGGTTTTGGTGGTGGTCACAGTTCAGCATGGGCACCCTGATCAGTCTACAGCTACGCAGTCCCATACACAACAAACTGTGATGCACTGTGTGTCCTTTCTATCAGGATCAGCATTAACGTTTTCAGCAATTTGACCAACAGTAGCTCTTCTATTGGATCACACTACGCAGGCCAGCCTTCGTTCTCCACGTGCATCAATGAGCCTTGGTCGCCCATGAGCCTGTCACTGGTTTTCCTTCCGTGGACCACTTTTAATAGCTCCTGACCACTGCAGACCAGGAACATCCCACAACAGCTGCAGTTTTGAAGTTGCTCTGACTCAGTTGTCTAGCCATCACAATTTTGTCCCTTGTCAAAGTTGCTCAATTCTTTACGTTGGCCCCTTTTTCTGCTTCCAACACATCAACTTCAGGGACAAAATGTTCACTTGCTGCCTAATATAGCTCACCCACTTCCAGGTGCCGTTTTAACAAGATAATCAATGTTATTCACTTCACCTGTCAGTGGACATAATGATGTGGCTGATCGGCGTATAATTCAATGTGCCAAGAAAAATTATTAAATGGCAGTTTAAAAAAAACAGTAGTGTACGTCCTCGTGGGTGATAGTGTTACTATGTGATCTGGAATCCTTCTCTTATAAAACAGTTAATCTAAATGGCTAGACGGAAACGCGATTATAAACAGGTCTGAAAATTGTTAAATGCTTGAAAAGAGTTTTACCTCTGCCCGGACGTTGTATTGTTAGACACGAACAGTTCAAAAAGTTGCATTTATATTTTGTGTATTTAAACAGTATATTGTATCTGCAATTTCCCACGTAGCAAAATCACTGTGTAACACGAATCACTTCGTTGTTGTGTGAAGACGAAGATTTTTAGCCAAAATATACACTAGGGGGAGCCGTGAGACCGTCTTCTGGTTAGTAATACACGTTACACGTTAAACCAAACTTCAATATATACAGTAGTTTTTCATAGAGCATCAGATGGTTATTAATCTGCTGGAAAATTCCTTTTAAAAGGAATTTTCTAATTTCGACGTTAGGAACCGTACCTAACGTTGAAATTAGAACATCCGGCGCAGTTTGTGGTACGAATACGCAGTCCTAGGAGTTGAAGCGACCACACTGTAGCGTCGGCTACAAAGTAGCAGAGAGGAGGCGGGGGATCCACACCTTGGGTACGTTGGGGAGTTACTCACATGTAACCATCCAGCAGTCTGGTTTACTGTGGAGACGCAGCGCACTGTCGGTGACATCGGAGGTGACCCTCTTGGACAGGCGCAGCACTTCTTTGGCGCTGTATAGCACCACCAGTTCCTCCTGTCATTCAAGTTGAGTGCCGGATGCACAAACGAACACTTTCGCTTTTCAGCTTGGGAACAGTCCCAGCTACAGCAGATTGCTCTTCTAATGCCTACAAAACTCTCACCAGCTCAAAATTACGTGTATCAAATATTGCCATACCAAAAGCGATCAAGAGCGGAAAGAGCTGGAATTGAAACTTACCTAAGTAAGCCTACAGAAAATTTGCTTATTTATTTGCTGTTAAACTGACTGACACATCCAGGTGCGTTTTTGTGTTATCTGAAATCCAGCTGACCTACTGAAAAAAACAGATATAATAGAAATCTGTGTTTTATCTCAAATATTATCATTTTTTCTTAAGCACCTAATTTATCAGACGTGCACTGTGTTGAGTAACGTTTTTAAAAAACATTTTAATGAGTCATTATACACCTAATTATTGATGTAGTGACTGCTTGAGTCCCTGTTCTGCTACAATAGATACACTGGAAAAGCTAAGAAACATCTGCATAATTACAGCAAGCAGAGTACATTAGTCAGGACATGTAGCCTTACTGAGTGAAATCCCAGAATATCCATATGACCTGCACAGTGTCAGACTAGTCCTGTCTGCACTGTACTATGTTATGGAATTGACATCCCAGTAGTCATATGGTAAGCCCTGTTAACTGTTTATTATGATAACAAAGTGCTATTTTACGCTAGCTGTTAAACTGCACATTTGCTTTTATCAGCAGGGTACATCTCAGACTTTTTTTCCCTTTAAAAATGATTATAGGGCAGTACCACTGGGAGCTTACCAGGGCGTGAACTTACCTGATAATTATTAAACACCCATTGCAGCAGTGCTGTGTCTGCCAGCTAACAGAGTAGACTGACAGCAAGCCACTGATGGGGGGGGGGGGGGGGGGGGGGGGGGGGGGGGGGGTGGGGGGGGGGGGGGGGTGGGGTGGGGGGGGGGGGGGGGGGG
>JABJVR010003955.1:0-15286 GCA_025773905.1 Chitala chitala
GCACCAACAACCATTCCATGTTCAAAGTCACTTAAATCCCCTTTCTTCCCCATTCTGATGCTCAGTTTGAACTTCAGTAAGTCGTTTTCACCACATCTAGATGCCTAAATGTATTGAGTTGCTGCCATGTGATTGGCTGATTAGCAATGTGTGTTACCAAGCAGTTGAACAGGTGTATCTAATAAAGTGGCCGGTGAGTATATACAAAATATACTCAAATTACAGTTCCTTACAGCATCTTGTAATAATGAAAAAAGTTTGCAACGATCATAGCAGAATGCTAAATGTCATGCTTAAAAGTGTAAAAAAAATACATGAATAATAAATTCTATTTGTATTTGCAGTTGAATTTGTTTGTGTTGTAGTTATACAAATACGTCACATGACACTTAACCCACACAGAAATAGATAAACATTTGTCAATAACACCGTGTACTTAAAAGGTCAGGTTCAGTTCAACCTGTGTACTATTTACTCTAATGTTTTCCACCACAAACTACAAAAATACAGTAAGTATGCTTAAATTTTATATATGGGTAATAATTCTTAAATATACTTTTCCTATACTTTTCTAAGTATAATTTGATCGAAATCTGTGGTGGGTTGGCACTCCACCCAGGGTGTCCCCTGCGCTGTAGCCTGTGCTTCCAGGGATACTCTCCAGGATTCCTGCGATCCTGAATTGGATGAGGCGGTTTCACAAATGGATGGATGGATTTTGATCAAAATATTAACTTTAGGCCAAATATACTTAAACTTTTCTGTATACTTGTCAGTATGAGCCAAGTACACCCAAACATAATTTTGTTAAGCATATCTCTAAGTACACAAAAAGTAAACTGAAAGCATATTCAATTATTATTCAATTATACTAATAGCACACTTGAATAAACTTCTTTTCAGTAAGGCAAAAAACAGACCATACATGTAATTGTTAGATGTTATCTATAACTTATATCTTGATTATATAGGAAAATGCATCTTACTATGGTGTTACAAGGATGTAGATAATTGTACTCAAGATTGTCTTTAAGGTGTTTTGAAATGATTGTGAGCCTGAAAAGTAGTTTTCTTAGTTTTTACTGTTATTAAACATTTGAGGAAGTGCTGGACCATTTACATAAAGGTATTTTACATTAAAAATACTGCATTTCAGTGTTTAAAATTTTATTTGATTATACAGATAAACACAAAATTACTGTTGCAACATTTTGTATTGTAAACATTTTTTAAAAGTTGGCTGCAAAGAAATAGGAACATTTAAGAAATGTTGTTAGATGAAAACCCTGTACGAGCAACACAGGGGCCAATATTTCAATTTATTTTCATGTAATGGCTTTTACAACAAGTTGCCTTAAAGTGCTTAACAATGATAAATTACAGGTGTTACAAGGAATTAACAGCAGGTGATGGCTAAAGTTAAATTTAAGTTAAAGCCAGGCAACAATGGAGGAGAGAAACAAAATACTCCACAGCGTGGAGAAAAAAAACTTCTGGGGACTCCAAAGGTCAACTGGCTGTCCAGCCCCTCCTGGGCATACTAATATTATAGAATATAACATTAATAATGGAGAATATCAATGTAAATGGCAATATGAAGTCCATCTGTTCAGTTGGGATGTAAAGACAGACTGATTCAGTATCCCTTAAAGTATGTGGCCAGGCAGCCTATTGCATTGTCTAGGGACTGTGTAACTAAATGTAGTGCCAATGCGTTTGTGTATGCATGGAATGGAAACAAGACCTGCATTCTGAGATTGTAGAGAACGATTTGGAGTATATGTAATCAACTAATATATACTGGTGCTTGACCTTGGAGTGGTTTACATGTTAACAGAACAACTTTGAAATCAGTCCTGTACTTAACAGGAAGCAAGGAGGCAAAGAGTTGTAGGGATGTTGATGTCCTGACTCCTGTTCCCTTTGTCAATGCAAGAAAGTCATTAAGAGTGGCTGACCT
Source organism: Chitala chitala (assembly GCA_025773905.1). Lineage (NCBI taxonomy): Eukaryota > Metazoa > Chordata > Actinopteri > Osteoglossiformes > Notopteridae > Chitala > Chitala chitala. The sequence goes on from JABJVR010003955.1 coordinate 1,961, forward strand.
GGTGGATGTGGAAGTGGTCTTAATCCTCCTGGGGACTGATGTAAGAGCAGTATGAAAAATAGGGCACAGGTTGTGTCTGGGAAGCATTTTCAATTTTTGCATAAATTGACTTCTTCACTCCTCTCTCAAACCACCTATCCTGTCTATCCAAAACTGAAGATAATAATGTGTCCCAACAAGTGGTTAGGAAATGAATAAATGAAAGGGTATATGTCACAGTCATATGTTTGTAATCAGCCTCCTAAAATGATTTATCATTGATCATTGTTACTAGTGGTACATGGATGTCATGACAGCCTTAAAGTAAAGCAGCACTTATGAACAAATGTGTTGGAATGGAATCCACAGACGTATAGTTTTATGGTCTTCCTTTTGGCAACTCTTACAACAGAAAACCACAAAAAATTACCTCAAGTTACTGCACTGGAAAAGACCTTACTAATGTTGCAAACCAGAAAACAATTGTGATTATGGTCATTTTAACTGATTACAGATCAATGGAAGTGATATTTATTCTTGGTAGCTATACACGAAAACATACCGAATTAAGCTATTATATCCACGTTTATCAGTTACTATTCATTTGCTCAGTTTGCTTTTGCAAAAGATAAGGGACGTTGTTATTATTACTACTTTTACTACTAGTTTAGATAACTATATTTTCGTTGTTACTACTTTTATTTTTAATAGTAATGGTGACGCAACAGTTTTAAATTGAGAATAATTTGCAACTTTTTGTTACTATCACGTTCATGTCTTTGATGCATATCTTGTTGATGCATATTTATTTGCTCCTGCTATCTTTTTCTTTACACTTACCTACATTTTTCTTCACATTATAAAAATTAAACAAGCAGCAGAACAGCGCTTGAATACTACTGTTTCTGAGGCATTAAGTGACACTAAAAAATTAAGGCGCTGAAACTTTTACACTGGAGACCGTAAATTCATGTTGTGAGAGGACTCCTTTTAGCGCGGTAAGCGAAGATGGCGGAGTCGGGTGGTGGGGAATTTCCCGAGGATCGTCCACAGAACAGGTGAGGGTGAAATACCTTCGAGCTAGCCTTGATTAAGAAAGCGATATATATATATATATATTTAAAAAGGCATGCCACACAGACCAAATGTCTCTGGAAGCAGATAACCGAGCTAAACGGAAATAAGACAGTAATATGTCAGGTAACACCGGGAGGTGACTGCGGGTGAGTAATATAGGAAAATACGAGGGCATCCTGGCCTTTTGTAAGTTTTGTTAATGAAAAAAGCACTGCGTTGTTACACTAAACGTGCGTCATTCTGAGCTGTAACTGTTCATGTTGAGGCTGTATGTTAGCCTACAATGCAGCGCTGTACTCTTAAAATGGCTGTCGCGATAACCAGCCGCTATTCACTGCTGTCGCAGATACAGCGTGAAACACTCGATCACAACACGTTGCACAGAATCATTTGGTGTGCAGAACACTTTGCAGTACAGATAGGCAACCAAAAACGAACATAGTTTAAAGTCATTATGTGGCAGTACTTGTATGCAGTAACCCCAAAACATCCATTGCCTAACATTTAAGCATCAAATGGACAGTGTGCGCCATTGGCAGGATGCGAGTGGAGCAGGTGCGATATCATCGTTTCCAGATGTTTGTCAGCGTTGCACTGCGCCATGCATAAAATGGGTGTCAGACTGCTCTGAGAAAACCCCCTCATACACAGTTAGTTCACAGAGGGGTAAAACCTCGGTTGTATTCTCTCGGTATGAATGCATTATATCATATACATACATATATACTGCAGTACTTTATGCGGTATACAGAAAACACCTGTTGCCTAACATTTACGCATCAAATGAACACGGTTATAGTGTGCGCCATTCGCAGGATCCGAGTGAAGCAGGTGAATTAGCGACGTTTCCAGTACGTTGTCGGTTTTTTTGTTTTTGTTGTAAGATGGGTGTGAGACACTGATCAGACCCACTCATGTTCAGTTACTTCACAGAGGGGAAAAGTGTATTCTCTTGGTATGAATGCATTACATCGTATACATACATATAAATTGCAGTACTTGCAATATAGTTTTGATTGAAGGCTGAAACCTAAATATGGAGCGCTGTTACTGTTACCACGCAGCATTAGAATATGTAACGTTAGTGGCAGTCGTGGAATAGTTGCTATAGAATGAAAATACGAAATGGCATTAACGAACTGTCAAAACTGAGTATTTCATGAAGGTATTGGTGTATTGTGTTTGTAAAGTCATCGATTTGGTCTGTTCATGTCGTTGTATGCATTTAATTTGTGCGAAGGGTTAAAATTGTTATTTTTATGTTAGCACCGCTTGATTGAAAATAACAATTTAGTTCTAGATAGAAATGAGGGAGAGCGCCCAATGAAAGGTTAAGAGGGTTTGCAAAAAAGGTTTTTTGAATTGCGGAAGCTGGTGGTGACATAGTCGAACTACTTTTTAATGCGGTTATTCAGTTTTTATTTAAAGGCTGACTAATGCTAGATTAACAATATTAAATTGTAGCTTGATTTAAATAAAAAAAACTAATTTACATGTATTAATTCTCCTTGTTTTATTGCCAAATTCTGGATTGCAATAGTTGTGTATAAAACCCGTGCAGCAATTATTTTCATATTTATAGTTGAATACCCTGGGAAAACCTCTAATATCTAGAAGCAGTTTAACAAGTACTAGTAACTAAAGGTTATTTTAAAATTAATTATGCAGTTTACATGTAAACAATGATTGTCAGTGATTAAAGTGGTGCTACATCTATAATACTGTTTTTAGCATTTTGGGAAACTTTGAAATTTATTAGGCCTGAATAATTAATTTATTGATTCATTATCAGTGTAGATGGATAGTTTTGGGATCTCAGATGTTTTAATCTTAGTAGCCTTTTTTCTGTGATTATATAAAATTATACTTGTCATAATAAATGTTTACTTATTACACTACTTTTGATTAAAAAGGTTAATAAAGCTTTTACTGAATTTATTATAAATGTAAATTACGTTTTTATTGAACTGCACTATACTGTAATCACCTTCCTTTTATCCTTGTTAGACACCTTTGTATATCTGTGGTAGATTACAACTTATTTAAATTCATGGTGTGTGCGATAGCTGTCTGGATGTCAAAGGGGAATCCCACCCAGAAATGTTATATTAATTTGCTCACCATCACATGTTCTAACATTTTTTAGGAAATTGCACAACTTTTTAATCATTTTTACTATTCATTGTTCATCTTTAGTTAGTGTTTGCAGTTTGAGTTCTGCTGTAACTTGTCTGTTAGAAGCACTGAAAAGGAACTCTGTAAGCATCTCACTAAATGGGGAGTCTTTCTTACACCAATTAGCTGCCATGAAATGCATGGATTATTAATTATTAACCTGAACATAAAGTGGGTAGAATGCTGTTGATGGTCTTGCAGGGAAAAGGTCTGATAGAATTTGAAGCAGTTTTTAAAAGCTATAAATATTTAGCAAAATGGAAGTGATAATAGTAGTAGAAGTAATGATTAATTTTCATATTACTGTTAACAAGATAATCAGGCTCAATAATAAATAATCAGACATAGAGATCATAGAGCATTCCCACATAATTATAAAAAAAAAAAACAATTGAGATTAAAGCAAACCAGGACAGCACAGAACACAGAGGAAGACTGGGAAAAATACCTGATTATCTAGTAGGATAGTAATGTTTTACACGAGTTCAAATGTTTCTTAAAACACTATGGAGTATGACTTGACTATTTAATGTTAATGAATTTCAGAAGTGAAGTGTAGGAAAGTTAAATGTGATAGGAGGAATGGAAAAAACAATAGTGTTCACTGGATTGTCTCCCCCCCCCTCCCTTTTGTAGCACGCCTAATAAAAATAGCACCCAGCGCTGCACATTCTCAGCCCCGAGTCACAGTGCCACACTTCTGCAGGGGCTTGCCGTTCTTCGTGCTCAGGGACAACTGGTGGATGTGGTGCTGGCCGTAAACCAGGAGCGTTTCCAGGTCCACAAGGCAGTACTTGCTTCTTGCAGTGACTACTTCAGGTAAACTGGCACAGACATAGGCAGGTCAGAATTGGGGACAGCTGGGATGGGTATGTATGCAGGCAGCAAGGGGGATGGAGTTGTTGTAGTAGGTATAGAGTGGTGTATGTTTAACTAAACTCGATCACCTTTCCCAAAATCGATGACAGCACTCAGCAGAGGATTAGCAAGATTACAGTGATTTTAAAAACGACTATACAATGTAGTTGAAATGTTGACAAAAAGATCAAGGGAAAAGAGTATTTCTTTGGTTCTGCAGTGATGTGGAGCAGGTAATGTCCTTTTGCTTTCTAGCATAGTGAATGAAGACATTGTCATAATGTTGTGTAGTTCATCTGAATGTAGTGACATCTGAATGGTAATATATTAAAGAAGCCTACATTGTTATTTTTTTTTCCTTCTTCTTTCAGAGCCATGTTCACAGGGGGCATGCGGGAAGCCAGTCAAGACACTGTGGAACTGAAGGGGCTGTCAGCGAGAGGCCTCAAGCACATTATTGACTTTGCATACAGCGCAGAGGTCACGTTGGACCTTGACTGTATCCAGGATGTGCTAGGAGCTGCAGTATTTCTCCAAATGGTGCCAGTGGTGGAGCTTTGTGAGGAGTTTCTCAAATCAGCTATGAGCGTGGAGACCTGCCTGAACATTGGTCAGATGGCCACCACCTTCAGCCTGTCCTCACTCAAGGAATCGGTTGATATGTTCACGTTTTGTCATTTCCTCCAGATCGCCGAGGAGGACGACTTCCTGCATATCCCCATGGAGCGACTGGTATTCTTCCTGCAGAGCAATAAGCTGAAGAACTGCAGCGAAATTGACCTGTTTCGCGCGGCCATCCGCTGGCTGCGACACGATGACTCGCGCCGGGCTGATGCCAGTGAGGTCCTGTGTCATGTGCGCTTCCCACTCATGCACTCATGTGACCTGGTGGACAGCGTACAGACTGTGGACATCATGGTCGAGGATGTGCTTTGTAGACAATACCTGCTCGAAGCCTTCAATTACCAGATCCTTCCCTTCCGGAAGCACGAAATGCAGTCGCCGAGGACCGTCATCCGCTCTGACGTGGTGTCACTAATTGCTTTCGGTGGAACACCATATACGGACAACGACCGCACTGTGAGCAACAAGGTTCTCTACCTCGCTGACGCCTCCACGCGTCAGTTCAAGGAGCTGACAGAAATGGAAACAGGCTGCAGCCATGCCTGTGTTTCCATGCTGGACAACTTTGTTTACGTGGTCGGCGGCCAGCACCTGCAGTACCGCAGTGGGGAAGGTGCAGTGGATGCTTGCTTCCGCTACGACCCACACTTGAGCCAATGGCTGCGCATTCAGCCCATGCAGGAGAGTCGTATCCAGTTCCAGCTTAATGTGTTGCAGGGACAGCTGTACGCAACAGGGGGACGAAATCGCTCTGGCAGCCTGTCATCTGTGGAGTGTTACTGTCCAAAGAGGAACGAGTGGACTTACGTGGACTCACTGAAGCGCAGGATCTGGGGCCATGCAGGTGCTACTTGTGGGGACAGACTATATATCTCAGGGGGCTATGGCATCTCTGTAGAGGAGAAGAAGACCATGCACTGTTATGATCCCAGCTCTAACCAATGGGAGTTCAGGTCCCCTATGAATGAACCACGAGTGCTTCATGCTATGGTAAGCGCCCAGGGTCGTATCTATGCTGTTGGTGGTCGGATGGACCATGTGGACCGCTGCTTTGACGTCCTGGCTGTAGAGTACTACATTCCTGATTCTGACCAGTGGACCACTGTCAGCCCTATGCGAGCAGGACAGTCAGAAGCTGGTTTCTGCTTGCTGGATAAAAGGATCTACATTGTAGGTGGCTACAACTGGCACCTTAACAATGTCACTAGCATCGTGCAGGTGTACAACACTGAGACAGATGAGTGGGAACGGGATCTGCACTTCCCCGAATCCTTTGCTGGAATTGCATGTGTACCAGTCATACTTCCACAGACCGCAACCCAAAGGTGACCCCTAAGTGGAACGTGATTCCTTTGCTCACTGTGCCCTTAAAATTAAGTCTTTTGTGTCATATGATAATTTTAATTAAATGTTTTTTTTCCTCTAAGTAAAGCTTTGTCTGTTAATTGTTTGAATAATTAATATGCCCCCTATATTCAGATGGTTTTGTTCAGTTTCTCTAATCTTCAGTGTCCATTAGTTTTTTCCCATTTTAAATTAAAGTGTAATTTCAGTGATATCACATTCTTCGTGATGTAAGCTTTTGTTGAAACTTGTCATTTAAGAAACTTAAGTGATTTATTTTTTATTTATGAAGCTCGATAAATGCTATTGCTGTTTGTGCAGCCTTGGATATCTTTATTATGGAAGTATTTGTGTTGTTGCCAGACAGTACTGAAAGGAATTCACTGTATTGTTTTGGTCCCAGAGTATAATTTGTATGTGGAGCTTCTGAGCTTTTGTCCTTAAATGTATTTCATTCAAAACTGAAAAAGGAAACAAAATCACATGGCTCCTTGAGTTCTGGCAGCTACACTGTAGAGTAGTGAAACTAACTTATACAAGCATTTCACTGGATCATCACCACTACCTTCTAAAATGCTGCTGAAGGCAAAACACTCTGTGAGTTTGGGTAAGTGAAATGGCGCACTAGCTTACTACACAGTATAGTGAATATTCTCAACATGTATTCTCTGTGCTAGGGATGCAATGGTTCCATGAAGAAAAAAAAACAGTTTGGCTTGGCATCCACGGTTTGGAACATGGTTGTGATTAATAATTTTAATTATTATTTAGTTATTATAACCTCTGCTTTTAAAAAAGTTCTCTAGACCAGCTACGTTAGCTTTAAAACTTATGTAAATGCATTTTCTGTGTGGACATCACCCACATTAGAGTTACAGCCAATCAATATCCAGTAAATGCCTTTGCAAGCTGTTGCTAGGTCGATAAGGAAAAACCGAATAGTTAGTGATGGTGGCAGTAACGTGGAACTACAAACACTAAATCATAACCATGTCTTTTAAATGCTAATGTAAGCCAAACCAAAAATTTTTTGAACTGTTACATCCCTACTATGTGCACATAGACCAGCCTGGTAACAATATCTGTACTGCATAAAAGTAATATAAAAACAGGTTATTTGCACAAATTGGTGCTTTTTTTGTACTCATATGCATTTTTGTAAAAGTCACATATTTGCCTTGGTGAAATGGTTCACTGTATGTCAAGAATGTTTAGTTTACATATGCAGTTAACTTTGAACCATAGTTTTTATGTATTTACCCTATCAAGGTCTGCATTGTAAATGGATTTTTAAAAGTTTGAATGTAGAATATAAAACTTGGATGCTTAAACAGAGGCATACAGACTACATAATTTTTCTTCTTGAGTGAAGATTCAATAAAATCCATTTACATTTTATGCAGTAATTAATTACTGATCAGCTATTTAACTCCATGTCAACTTAGATTTTTCTTCTGTGTTATTTTCAGTTGAGTCAGAGTATGATATTTGAAAGTATTCATTCAATCTTTCAGCTCTAAATATCTCCTTATTTACTATACATAAAACAGTATATGTAGTGGTAGTGTCAGTATGTAAAAAAATCACACTGGTCACGCAAACTGTTTTATGTTTTGCGTTCCTAGAAGTAAATTCCAGGGACTTAATAAATAAAATCAGTTCGTGCAATGTATTTCTTGTCAGACTGTACAAGAGTGTCAAACACACTGTAATATTCATGAAGGCTTTCTGAAAATGTTATGTGACCATTATTGCATGCAGCTCCTACTTATTCAGACTTGCTTTTGCTGGTTTTGCAAATAGGTTTCCAATTTTAGAGTTTAACTTGTACTGTTTAATTAAGACTATTTACTAAACAGTTCTAAAGATCAAAGAAATAAACCTGTATTGTTTGTCATGTTTGTAATCGTGTATCTCTCCATCCCAGTGTGCTGTGTTGATATGCTAAGGCACACAGTTTGACAATGACAAGATGGGAAATGGGTACAAGAACATACACATTTCAGGATATAGGTCAGAACAAAGACTATCATTTGTAATTATTTAATAGTTAAACTTTTGGCATGGTGAACACCAAAGTAAATGCAAGGCATTACTATATCTCTTTTGGTTCATATGAGCTGCTGCACATATCTAAATCCTTTACCTGCTGTTTGTATCAGCAAAATTAGATTTGTTTCAGACATATAGTATTAACACAATTATGATTTATACATTGATATGTTTAAATATTGATAGCACATCACAGTATATAGGTATAAGATACCTTCAGCACAGTAGTAATCAGCATTATGTTTTGTATTGCAAAAATACTTCCAAGAAGCATGAGACAGTTTTTCTCTCCTTTCCTAGATTGTCCTTTGTCCTAGTAAAAGCAGTAACATTTGTGCTTTGAGTGTAGGAGTGTTGTGAACTCCAGAAACTGAAAGGGATAATTACTGTCCCACTGCATTTATCACAAGGGATGTTACATGGATACTTAAAAGGTTTTGGGGGAAATGTGTATCTCTCTTAGTTGTTCTGCCTCATGATGTGCAAACTGGTCTGTTTTCTCTGTACATTTTATAATGAAATTGGCATGTTCCTTGAATCCTTCCAGTGTACTTTTTTAATCAGCAAGTTTTGCTGGTGAAATCCCAACATTTCTACCTCCACCCTTGTAGTATGCATAGACTGTACTTAAATTGTACCCAGTGCTACCCCCCTGTATGTGTAAAAAATTGTCACAAATAGTAACATTTTTTAAAAATGAATGTAATTTTCAAGGCAGCTTTTTTCTCAGAGCATGGGAGGAAATTGATTTTTTTTCTGCTTGTTAACTGTATGGATTTTCTTTTTTAATTAAATTCAGTGGAAATAACTCAGATTTTGTTTTTCTTACAGTCCTAAGTCGTTAAATAGAGACGCATTTTCCTGGTAAAGAACTACTTCACAGTACGTTGCATGAAAAGTGAAAATTTAGAACTGGATTTTTGTTTTAATAGCAAATTATTTTTAACAAACTTCAATTGCATCGATGCGTAGACATGTATGCTTTCAATAACTGTTTTATGTGAACACAGAAGCGAAGCACGTGGTTTGAATCAATGCGTCCTTAAGGACGATGAGGCTGTATCTTCTTAACACACATTGGCTGTGGATGTTTCAGAATTTATTAATTTATATATTTACTTTGAGTATTTTACAGATGGAGCACCTGCCTGTGGCTTTTTGCTACAGCATCAGAGCGTTACAGCAGTATCCTATGCTTAAATGGTTTCCTTGGTTACTCTATAGATACGTATTTCACTGAAAGCATACAGCAAACGAAACCGTGTGTTTTATCTAGCTTCAAATGCTTTTAGCTTTCAACACTGACTCAAGGATAAATCGCATTGGCTCAACGGAAGACTAATGAAACTGTTCTAATGTCTTTTAAATTAGTATAGAGCAGCATATATTCAAATCCATTAAAATCTTCGAGATAATTTTAAAATAGTGGCTTACTGGGTGAAGGTGCATCAATGACAGACATAAAAACTTGACACTTATATAAAATTACTCAAATAGAACAAAAGAAGAAAATATTTACTGAACTGAAAAAGATGGTCATTTAATATAACTGAAAACCTATGTGTAAACTGTACATGAGTGAACATCTTTAAAAGAAACGTGAAAAAAAAAACATTTTCCCCGTTGTATAGTGATAATGGTGTGATTTCATACTTAAAGTTTATACACTGGGATCGCATGCATGATTGTTAGTAAGTGTATAATAACTGCAGTCATACTACAATAATCATAAGATTACCGACAAATATCGCTGAAATGGTCATTTCAGCGATATTTGTTGGTAATTTTATGATTCGGCTAAATAAATTTGATGAATACGAGAAATTGGTAATTTTGGTAAAAAATATTATTGTAAACAATCCCATATTAAGGCTGCTGAAAACGCTGATAAACTGTGTATATTGCATTATATTAGGTCTTGTAAGTCTACTCAAGTTTCCAAAGTCTTGTTGAAGTAGCTTATGTAATGATGTGCTGTTATTAGGAAAATCGGTTAAGTAAGGTTTAATAAATTTAAAGAACTGTTGGATTTTGCCACGATTTAATTAATTTACATTTTTTTAAATCTTTGTTTATGTAGACTCATGTTAACCATCATATCATATGCAACTCACAGCAATAACTTTCTTGAACATGGCTTATTTTTTTTTCAGTGCTTTATGACGAAAAGATGTGGGAAAATGTTGCAATTAATAAAATTTGCTTGTTCTGGATAACTTGTGACGTTCTGCGTTGACTTTTAAGCAACTAATGTGCATCGCCGGTAGGGATTTCTCCACATTTTGAATAAACCTAACACATGCATTTGTAGCTATTTTGAATTATAAAATGAAAAATGGACCGACTCAACTGATTTTGCGGTGTTTTCACGAAAATCAAAATGTCGTGATGCGAAACTTTGAGAACGTCGAAGTGTAAATACTTAATTTTCAATGACTGCATAAAAAATCCCTTGCAAACGGGTTTATTTTTACTTGCTTGTAGACGCGCTTACATGCGCCTTTTGGTTTGAAACGATTCTAGTGCGCGTAACACGTGACGAAAGCCAATCGCAGCGACGTGGGCGCGCAGCGTGCTGCCGAGGGAAAGAGGGAAACAGGAGGAGAAGAGTGGAAGATGGCGACCTCTAACAATCCGCGAAAATTCAGCGAGAAAATCGCTTTACATAATCAGAAGCAGGCCGAGGAAACTGCGGCGTTCGAGGAGGTGATGAAAGACCTGAGTATAACCAGAGCGGCACGGGTAAGGGTCATTGTTTAAAGGACGTCCGGCTATTTACACGATTGTGGTGACTGCATATATAGCTATATATGTAAATTGCAGCACTCCTTGCACAGCAGCAAACTAACGCAATAGTGGTGCTGCTTGATCTAGCAGGTAAACAAAAACAAACAGCAACGGTCCCGACTGATTTTCATTGCAGCACGAAAGCAGCACTTATTATCCCAATGATGCATGTAAATAAAACAATAATGGGTGAAGCATTTTGAGCAATTGGGTGTTATTGGTGGTTTTTCTCCTACTAGAATTGTGATAGCTAGCTCATTAGCTACCTAGCAAGCTGCTGCACGAAATTTTCGGATTGGTGTGATCGCGGGCTACTGTTTGATTTTTTTTTTTTGTGTGTGTGTATTCACCGGGATTAGGAGGATTATGTTTGGCATGGACTATAGACATCGTTTGATTTCAGTAAAAGTCTTTGCGCCTGCTTTATTATCGTTGTTATCTGGACTGTGATTCAGGGTTGGAAAAATACCGAATGTTTACGAGTTTGCGCAGCCTCTCTGGTCGGGATCCAGCCATGCCGGCTGGTGTCTTTTCTGAGGTGGCACGCTAGGTGCCTTGTGAAGTAATTTCTCATTTATCACATCCTAATTAGGGCGCCAAGCGTCGAAAGTACTGGAAGGCTGTTGTTTTTTTTATTAAATTAATCGTGTGTAGGTGTCTTATTTTTGCGTGAGTTATTACCGCATTATTATTGTTATTGTTGAATTGATGATGCTATTATTTTATTTGTATTTGCAATGGCTGTAACCCACTATTTTCTTTTCAAGAAAGCATCATTTAGCGGTGTTGAAAGACTGTTAGGTAATTTTTATATTCTACATAGCTCAGGTGTGATAATGATTTGTAAATGTATGTTTTGAACGCAATATAAGAAGGTCGTTTTTACTTTTTTGTATTGGAAGTCTAATTATGTCATTTTAGTAATGCTTAAGATGTCCATGAATAGCTTGGTTCAGTATCACAGAATGTGATTGTGTTGTGCAGCTGTTGTGTATCAGCACAGCCTGAGCTAATTAAATATAATGCTTAACAACGCTCATCTCCAACAAGGTTATTAAGTTTAAACCCTTCCTAGTGACCGGTTTTGTGGTAAAGTGATTTAAGTATGGTAGTTGATTGTTGCTCTTTCTCTGGTAATAAGGCTTGTTCAGTATCCTGGAAGCAGTTGTTGGTGTTTACAACAGTGGGGTTTCATTTTAGGTGGCCTTAATCCCTTGCAAAGGCACAGATTCAGTGTTTGCTGCTGTCGTGACAGGAATAGATTCAGTTATGGTTTTAAATGATTATGTATAGTAAACTTATTGGCATTACCCATTGAACATTTCAGTTAAATTGTTATACATGTTATATTACCACAGAATGTTAATTTGTGCCTCTGAAGCTCTTATTTATATACAGTACCAGTCAGATGTTAAAGAATGAAACCAGTTTTACTTTTTTTGTGGTTTCAACTGTATTCTTGTCTGTGAACACTTTCACTATACAGTGTCTTTTCTTACAATTAGGGTTGCAAATTTTAGCAAATTCTTTTGACCAACAACCAACTGTGATTAGTCCACGATTAAACCCTTAACCAACAAGCCTATACAATCATGCATTTTAAAGTCTGTTGAAAGTCAATAACATTATATTATAACCCTTTGTTTCCTGCAATAACACTTTTATTTGCCTCCTGCAGCAATATAGTCTACACTGTTTTTAACACTTCCAGTTTGAAGGAAATATGTTTTTGTTCTTAGTTTTTAATTAACTCTGTATACCGTCACACCAGCAGTGCAGAATACCTAGTCTGAAGACACAGATGTCTCAGGTGTGCACAAACCGTGTCTTGCCAGGTTTGCTTGTCATGAGAATTGCAACCTGTTTGTTTTTCACCATTGTAGTAGATACATGCTCATAAGTGGTGAGACATCACTCAATTATCCACTTCATTTTCTCATTATTTACACAATAAGAAAAAGAAAAAAAACAGTTTTTTGTTGTATGTTTTTCTGGTCATCTGTCTCTTCCACTCTCATTGCCAATGGGGACAACAGCCCCCTTCTTCATTCTTAACATTTAATACTGTTTTGCTATTTACTATGGACAGAAAGGTTTTCTGTCCTTTAACCATCAGAGCTTGTGGATGTTTATTGCCAATATGGTATTACATCTAAGATGTAATATTTGGTGAGTTTAAATGCCACATAGTGTGGACCAAAAAGGTCCCATACCAGGGTCATGTACTCTGGGAGGCCAACAGAAGCCACACTTTCCCAGAAGTTAAACTATCAATGTATGTGTATGTGTATATATATATTTGTGTATATATGTATGTGTATATATATATGTGTGTGTGTGTGTGTGTGTATATATGTGTGTGTGTATATATATATATATATATATATATATATATATATATATATATATACACACAAACATACATATTTA
>JABJVR010003956.1:0-15284 GCA_025773905.1 Chitala chitala
AAACCGGAGCACCCGGAGAAAACCCACCAAGCACAGGGAGAACATGCAAACTCCACACACACAGACCCAAGGCGGGATTGATACAACTAATACTACTACACAGTTAATCTTTTTTTTTCTAAGATTTTTATAGTCAGTTTTAAACCTACAGTGTTGGAATAGTATTCTGTACAAGTAAGTAGTGTCATAGCAACAGCCAGGAGTGCAGCGGGGCAGTCCAGTTATATAGACTGTTAACTATGTGTAGCTGTATTGACATACAGATGTCCACTTACTTTTGAGTGAAAACTTCACCATTGGCAACAGCAGCACCACACAAACAGACTCATGCTGTTTCACACTTCTCTTTGCTCATCACCTCACAAGCAGTGTGTTTGTTCTGTCCATGTGGTGAGCGGTGTGGTGACAGTGTGCACCGTTTGTGTTTCCTTGCAGAAACGAGCTTATAAAAGTTACGTGAAGGCCCTGCCAGGCTTGAAGAAGATGGGCGTGAGCTCGGTGCTGCTGCGCAAGGCCATTGGCACACTGGAGCTGGGCTGCGGCGTCGTCCTCACGCTCGTGCCCGGCAAGCCCAAGGACGTGGCCAACTTCGTGCTGCTGCTCGTCATGCTGGCCGTGCTCTTCTTCCACCAGCTGGTGGGCGACCCTCTGAGGCGCTACGCCCACGCCCTCGTCTTCAGCATCCTGCTCACATGCAGGCTGCTGATCGCACGCCAGGCCGACGAGCGGCCCGAGGCCGACGAGAGCCGCGAGGAGCAGCTCAACTCCCAGGAGAGGAGCAAAGTCAAAGTGTCCTAGTGGCCCTCGGCTCACCGGGACGGCCCGGCCCAGAGAGCAGCACCGGCGGCTCGCCCAAACCTGGGAGTGCTCGCACCAAGGACAGTTGCCGCAAATGTGACGGTTGCAGCAGCCCCAAAGGCCTGGGTGTCTTACCTCGCCCCCTGTGTGTGACAAACTCGTTCCTCCCTGAGATCCTCTTGGGCCATCTTCTGCTTAACCCCAAAGTAAAACTCAGCACACTTGTGGCAACTGTTCTCATAAGGAAATGGCTAAACAGTGACGTGTACCAACGTTAGGTTTTAAAATTATTTAAGTCTTGTTTTTAAGTAAAGGTAAAGTAAGAATTCAGTCTGCATTGACAAAACACATTTTGAGGATGACTTTAAGAAGGTTAATTACCTTGCAGTACATGTAACTTTTGACTGGTCTAAGTTTTAGAAGTATCATTAACATCCTGTTTAATTCCACTGTTGGACAAAATGTATATTTATGCTGCACTTAGGAAAACAAAAGATGCATCTGTAGTGTACTTTGCCACTTTTTGCATGTTGTCATCCATTGTTTCACAAGTCTTATTCTGTGCACCGTAAACATTTCATAACATTAAACATGTTTATTATGCAAATTTCATTGTTTTCATGTTAAGGTCTAATCTGCAACTTTTAAGATTTAAGGTATTTTTACTTCTATGCTGTTAATTATCTGTTGAATCCAAACGAACGTTACCAGGACAACTCCAATAGCTGTCTACTTTTAGTTTTATGTTAGACACAAAACATTGCAAGTAGTTTGTGCCAGTAACTGCAAGCTGAGCTGTAATTAGGGAATGGATGTTTAGTGTAGATGAAGCTGGCAACAAAAAGATAAAAAGCTTCACAGAGGAATTAGCTAAAGTCTTAACAGGATTAAACTTAGAAATGAAGAACTGACATGCTAAATTATACACGTGTACCCTTAAACTAGATTTTATTTTGTAGTTCGTTATTTGTCTGAGGAATAGAGTTAACTGAGGTTAAATAAATATGCGTTTTCACTTTTTTCTTTGGAACACTGAAAAGAAAACCTGTGAAATGGGAGAAATAAAAGGAGGTTCTGATGAAATATGGACATAGTTTGATTTTTATTGTGTAGTGAAATTATTTACACAAGTAAGTCCAGACAGTACTTTTCTGTTGGTGATAGTTACATTGTAATGGTGCACTGAACTGTTTTAAACTGTTTTCCTCTACAGCTTCCTGGTACTTTTTGGATGGCTAAGGTACCAATTCAGAAGACACACTTAATTTACTGTTTCATCTTTTTAAAAATTAAGCTTGAATTCTGACATACAGTGTAATAATACATGGTGGCACTTGTGATGTAATAAAAACTCAAAATACTATAGTAGGACTGAAATGTTTGAGTGTCTTTGAGATTTTATCTTAAAATGATACAAAACCATAAGTATGCTCAAATAGGTGTGATGAGTTCATGTTTCAGTAACCCTGATAATTTTCAACAAGTTCAGAATTAATGTCACAAAAAGATGAACGACATATTTAACACTGACTTTGTTCTGAGAAAGACATTTTGCCTTGTTGAAGCTGCAGTAGTTAACGAGTGTACAGGAGACAGCATCAACGGTAATAAGGTAGGTAGGTAGGTAGATATACTTTATTAATCCCAAAGGAAATTATGTTTCCCTGCTGCTCAATTAAACACACCACAGTCACACAAAAGACATACATACAAAAAACCTAAAAGCCAATCAAGCAATAAGAATATGACAGCTAAAAATAAATTTAAAAATAATGAAAAAGTAATAAAGTAATTAGTCATTTAGCAGATGCTTTTATCCAAAGCGACTTACAACATTTCATATATGTGTTACACTGAGCTACTGCTGGGTGTCTTACTCAAGGACACACCTGGTGACTGGGCCGGGATTCGAACCAGGAGACTTATGCATAAATAAATAAATTAATTAAATGGTCAAAACATTATTACAGCTTTGCTTCATCACAGACTTTTCATTAAAGCTTTCTAAAACTGCAACCTTTGAACTGCAAAAAAATAAAAAATTCTCAGATATTCATTCACAAAAGTTAAAATGTACTTCTCATCCAGATATGTAGGAACAGGCAACATGTGCCTTACCCTCTGTTCCTTCAAAGAAAACTACCATTTCTTTGAGTTGTATTGATTCATGTTGATTTTTGATCTTGCATGAAGACTAAAATATGACAATAATATTAATAAATGACTTCCACTTGCTCTCAAGTGCCTTGGACACTTACAGTACATGCAGAAGTTCAGTCTCAGTGTCCAGGATACATGAACTGCTCCCGCATGCCGCTCTGGAAACCTGGATAAGTGAGAAAGGGATAAAAGAAGGGAGGAAAGAAAAATTAAATGAGAAACTGTAATGCCATCTTAGCATAGACAGAACAAGGGTGAGATTCACACTCAGAGGTTGTGGCCTGCTGAGTTAGAGCAGAACAGTGGGGCACCACACTGCCCCAGGCCGCGGGCACACGCATGCACATGTGCACATGAAAATCTGCAAAAACTTTGACAACAAGCAGATGTATAAACATGACTCAGTTAGTAAGCAGTTGGCGCGGCATCATTCACATTGATGCTCTGAAAACAAGGTCCGCATTTATGTAAGGAATTTAAAAAGATAATCCCTGCTAGGCTGACTGTTAGATGATGCGGCTACTAGACTGGTTAAGATGTTTTAAAACATGGGCTGGGAATTGTGTTACTTTACTTTAAGGGGTCTGCCCATGTCAACCCATAACAGGACATTCACACATACCCATTCACAAGCTATGGCAGCGTATTAAAGCTGTTAATGCACTTTACCTGTCTGTCTGTGAATTGGAAGAGAAAGCTAGAGCACACAGCAAAAAAACCACACATGCAAAGGCAGAATGTAATTAACATTTAAATTAGGAGCAATCATGCAAATTATCGTGTAGTAGAGCCAATTACTAGAAAATGTGCACTTTGAAAACGTGCTGGCTTGCAGCTCTGCTTTGTTTAACCAAGTGTGCTTCAATTGAGCTTCATCTGAGCTCCATGTCCTAATGATGAAAGACATCAGTGTTCATCTTTCAGTGTGCTTTTAGCTGTTCCTGGCTCTCTGTGTACTGTTTAAAGTCGTGCTTCAGATATATTTTGGGAGATTTCCTTGTATATAAAGCACAAATTCAAAATATTTACTTAAGGACATAACCTTTTAAAAGAAAGAAAAAAAAAACACAGAAAATATTTATAACAGTTCATTTAAGATGCTTTCACAATATAGAAAATGCCCTGTGGTGGGTTGGCGCCCCGCCCTGGGTGTCCCCTGCCCTGCACCCTATGTGCTCTGGGATGGGCTCCAGGCTTCCCCGTGACCCTCACCAGGATTAAGCGGTTACGATAATGACTGACTGACAGACAAGAAACACACTTCCAAATATAAGCAGAAATATCTCTACTGAATTTATAATCTCATTTCCTGCTATTATGAACAACTCAAACTGCGCTTTTGTTTGAAAAAAACATCCATAACATGATGCCAGGGAAAAGGGTTGCATAAGGTGTGTCCTCAGTTGTGGATTCTTTGCTAAAGACAAAGTTTATTGTCCTACGTTGTAAAGGAAACACCAACGAAGGCTCTTGCATGTGGCAAAATGTTATAGATACACAGTGAAATGTCTATAAAAAATTCTACTGTAAAGGTTGAATATGTCAAAACTTATGCATATGGTAAAATTTACATTGAATTTTACGACGGCGTTTTAGGGTCACTAAAAAAAATAATAAAATTTCTAGAATGAAATCAGAATATTCCGAGATTAAAATCAGAAAGTTCTGACTTTGAAGTCGGAAAATTCCGAGAATACAGTAAAGTCAGAATGTTCTGAAAATTAATGCATCGATAACTTTATTCCGCCAGAGGGCAGTAATATCCCGGTTTTGGATTAATGATAAACGAGGAAACTTGCCACGCCTTACCTAATATTGCCCTGTTGAAGTGTATATCAGCTGTATCCTTCATTTTGTTCTTATTTCAGTCTAATTTCAGTTCATGTAAACATGTAGAAGGTCGCAAAGTGCCTATAGAAACTGCATCACGTGACAGAAATGGTACACTAGCCGTATGATTGACACCTTTACAGTTTCCTGAGTGCGTAAACTGGAAATATTGTAAAGTTCAATTAATATCCTAACAGTGACATTCATACACTATTTATTGACTGCTTTAACCGGTCACTGATTCTTATACATGTTGCAGCTGTTGTTTACGGAATGCTTCATGATTTTCTTAAGCAAACTTAAAAGAAATTTCCCAGCATATTATGGCTGCTTAATTTAGAATATTACGTAAAATGTATTTTCTAGTACTTTTTCATATAGTTTCATACTTCGAGTTTCATGCTAATAAGATTGATATTCCATAATGTAAAACAATGTTATGATGTGCATTGTGCAGTATGTGTAATATCTATTCATTCATCCATTACCCAACTATTTATTCTGTTCAGGATCACGAGTATGTTAATAAATTAAATAATTAATTAATTACATCTTTCCACTTTGTATGATAAACAGTGTTGGGAGAAAAATAACTCAATTAATTTAAAAGTAAAGATGAGCATGTGGTATTATTATTATTATTATTATTATTATTATTATTATTATTATTATTATTATTATAATGTCACGTCAACCAGTTGACAGTATATCAACTGGTTGACGTGACATTTCCTCATTTTTTAGGGGTGAGGGGCTGGAAGTAAGGATTCTCACTTTTTATACATGATAGTCAACTTGTAGTATTGTTTACATTATGTATGAAACAGAATCATGTATACTGTGGAATTCATTGCATCGCATATGAAATGCACAACATTTAATAAGGAAATTACTGCATAACAGTATAGAGGACATCTAATATATAACAAACGAGAACATTCACACTCTGAGCAGATCCTGATTTGTGTTTGATGTGTATGCTGGGTCGGAGGTCCACCACATCATCCATGTCTCGCATTCAGGTTACGTTTGTAATATCATTCATTTTGCATGAGGATGACATCTTGCAAGTCTTACAACAGTAAATGCAATTTATTTGTTTTAGAACTTTACAAAACTCATACAAATGACTCCTATGAGGCAATAACTGTTATCAATTTTTGAAGTTAATTGTTCAGAACTTTTTTTATGTTTTCATGCTTGGACCACAGGTTTCTTCTTTCCTGCTTTCTTTTAATCTGTATTTATTTCCCCATTATGTGTGTATGCTTGTGTGTTTTGAAAACCACCGTTCCCTTGGGTAGACTGGAAGTTTCAGAAGATGCCAGAAGGCTATCTATAATCTGAGTCCTGTTTTAAATACAGCGGTTTCTTTGAGGTAAGCAGCTGTCACTTTGCGTTCCAGTCTTCTCATGCATCCAGGGTCTGACAACCAGGGCATCTCTGTGCAGCTCAGGGAAACCTCCCCCCATCCACTTTTTTAAACCAGGCAGGTAAACACAGCAGTAATTTCTTGTTTGTTCATATTTCTCTGTTTAGTCCTGTTAATACTTTCCTGTGATTGGTGAGGGCTTGGGCCAGCAGACCCTTCCAAGGTCGGGTCCTAAGTCTGTCACAAAGCAGGTTCATAATGCCCATTTGGCATCTACTGTGTTTATGGGCATTACGTCCCTCATCTTCACAGTTGCTCTCAGCAAGTGACAGCCTTGGAAAATTTATTAAAATGTTCACTGGAAAAATGCCTAATTATTATTTGATCCACAATTTGTTGTTGAAATTCTTTAAACCCTTTCAAATGAAGCGGTAATGCTACTTAATTCCCCCTGTCAAAGATCATTTTCCCATAATGCTGTTCTCTTGGACGTTTCACACACTGTACCTGAATAACTGAACAGCCCCTGTGCTCTGTGTAATGTGAATGACTGGTCACCTTTCACATTCACTGCTGCCACTCTCTGCCCTGGTCTCTCTGACTTTGATGGCACAGTGGCCAAGAACTGTGTCATGGGACAGTAGTTACTGAAAATGAGTGCCTGGGTGGATAAAGGTAAAATATACATTTCTGAATATATTGCTAAACTCATGTCAATAAACACATTTTTAAATGCATATTTTTTTTTTGGTCATGACATCTGAGACAACATAATTTTTTAAAATAAATTTAATGACTTCTGTTTAACAGCTAATATGTTCTTATTCAAAAATGGTGCTTGAATTTCAACAGAAACTCTGATGGACAAATAAATACAATAAAAAATTGATGTAGGGACAAAAAAACTGATGGTAGGGTGAGCTTCATTTTCTACTCATCATGTGAATTTAGGAAGTGTGGTGGTTAAAAGAATGTAAGACGACATTAACTAGGTGTGCAGGTGCAGTTTCTCCCTTCTATCTCAGAGAACACAGTGTTCCGCTCCTCTGTTATTCACTCAGTTGAATGTTTCCTGGCTGTGATGTCACTGTAGGGGTTCCAACAGGTGGCACGTCACAATGCTGATCACACGCTGCATACGAAGCCCTTCTCTGCTTTCTCAACATTTTACAATTTTATCATGATTGTCTGAGATCTTTCCCTTTCAAAGATGTCAGTGCAACAGATTGCTGAAGACTGACTTTAAAAGTTTTTCACTACTTTAAAGATGGGTAAGAAAAATCTTTACCACTACGCCTGTTAAAGTTGTAAATTTCTAATCTGTTTTTAACTGAAATTCTGTTTGGTGACCTGAACAATAATACATTTTATGCAATAGAAGGAAAATGATTTCAAATGCATATGTGATAAGGCACCATCTGTAGAACTGCAAGATGGTTTTGTCTAGATTGGCATGGGTTGCAGACATGGATGTTGATTGCAATAAGATATTTTGTCTGCTCATTCCAATTAGTAAGTACTATATCGATGTTGTAGAAAATGACTTTCAGTATGAAGCGCTCAAGAGATGGGCATGGGAGTCAAAAAGGTAAATGCACATTTGATTGAGCAAGCCTTAGATACACACACAGCATAACAGCCTAAATCAGATCACTGGGAGGGCTTTGTGTCTGTATGCGCTCCTTCCATTCACCATGATGATGGGGCTTAGCAGAGGTATCATGAGAAGTCCTAACCTATGAAACTCTGACTGCACTTCAGATTGCTGTCAGTTCCTAAGGCACACCTTACTCACTTCTATTCCATTAACTGCTGCTGAAATGCCAGCATGTGAAAATCACAAAATCACTGTTGCTAGAACACTGTTGAGTATGAAGCACTCAAAAGAGGAGTATTTGAGCCAATTCACATATATATCTAAGCATTCTTCCACCAACATGTGCAAACCTGTGGGTGGAAATGGCCATTACTTTGCTAGTCTCTCATTTCTGTTATTTAGGCTTATGAGAATGTAACCACATAAGTCTTCTTTAACACCTTTAACTTCTTTACCAACACTGATATAGATGTAGATATTGCATTGTGGGCATGTTGTCTATACTTGAGATTTAAAGAACAACAGCATAAGATCTGTTTGACTCCTCCTATGTCTTCGGTTTTAATAAGGCGGAATGCAAAGCACCAATCCTCTGTCAATCTGAAGACAAAAATAATAAATAAATTATAATTTAAAACTCGCCAATTTAGTAAAAGAAAAGGAAACCATGAGCAGTCCTTTTAAAACTTCCCTTCCTACAAATTGCCTGAAACAATTCATTTTTTACAAGCCTGTTTTCGAGATGTGTTTCAGAGTAGAGTGATGTGGGTTTATTTGTGCGTTTTGAGATGATGGAGAACCGAGTGCGGTTTGTGCGTGTGGGAGCGAGCATAGCTGGCAAAGCCGTACGCACAGCCGTACACGTACCCATACAGCCGTACGCACAGCCGTACACGTACCCATACAGCCGTACCCACAGCCGTACTCACCGAGCCGCCGAGCCACCTTAAGCAGCTCTGATGTCACGGTGTCGAGCTTGTCTCCCATTACAGCGAAGCTCTCCGAGTGCTCTCCTCTCCTAATTTCTCCTTGCCATCAGTACTTCAGCAGCTCACACTTTCCGCCCTCACCTCAGCATCGCATGGAGCTGCTGCAGAGATAAAACTGGTCCATCGTATGCCCGGCTGAGATACATCGCTCCATGTCTCGTTTTGACACGGATAAGGTAAGATGATGTTTGGGTCTTAACAGGTGACTTGTGTTATATCTGACATTTTGTGATGAAGACATGTGCGATATTTAAAGAAAGTGGAAGTTCTTTGACTGCGTCGCAGCCAGCTGTCTTTAACTTGAATAACAACGTTTGCTCTGTCGCGTGTATTTTTACACGATTTCTTTCCCACGCTGCGAGTAGGCTAAGTTATATTGCGATTTCTTGAACTGTGCTGTATTAAAACATAATTTTACAGCACTTTATTGCCTTTGCGATAATATTTTGATATAAATGTTTTTTTTTTTTTCGTATTAATAAACTGCATTGCAACAATGGTAGCGGTACCCACAGATGCCACATTATAGGTATTTGTAAACGTGCAGCATCACCGTCTTTGTCTCCCTGATGTGAAATGAAACGATTCTCATCACTTCTTCAGTATTTGGAAATGTGAGCAGAATGATTTTGTCCACGTTGGAAAATAGACCGTGATCGAAGAAGCAAGTGCGGCGACACGTAGGGAACACGGTAGCCGTGTAGTGTACCGTTAATGGGAATAAATGGACATCCAGATAAAGGAAAGTAAGTGTGTGTGTGTGTGTGTGTGTGTGTGTGTGTGTGTGTGTGTGTGTCGCGGGGATTTACGTCTCATGTATGGTGGTTTTTACTACAGTACCTAAAGTGCACCCACAACACTCTCGCCCTCCACCGTTTGATAGGCTTTAATCCCCTCTCCAAGCTCTAGGAGGTCTTTAAATCATAACAACCGTAACAAAATGCAAGAAAGTGTTACGAAGTTCTCAGAAGAGCCGCGGGATTAATTGCTTGATCTCCTTCGTGTGCAGTGTGTTGTGGTAATCGGATCAGTGTAAAGTTGAGTTGTTCTAACATTGTGTTCAGGCACACCTTCTGTGGCTGAATTAACAAGCGCCTGGGCTGTAATGTTTCCCCATCCCTGACAGTGCACACTCGGTCTTGTCATGTTCAGTCCTGTCATGTCCTCCTCTGCTGTATCACTCACTCCATGTAAATCATATGAGTCATGCCTTTGGATTAATTAAGTAATTAACACTGATGAATGTTCTTCACTGTTTTCTTTCTTCTTGTTGCCTTGAGAGCTTGCCTTCTGGTGTGTCTGCATGTCACTTTGTTTGGTGCTATGTTTGCAGTCTTATGAAATTCCTACTTCTCTTTACCCTGCATTGTGTATATTCAAAAATCAATAAACCAGAAGTTGTTTCGGAAATCTGGCATCAGTCCTAAGCGTTTATTCATGTATATTGGTGATCGTCATGCATTATTCAAAGCCAGCTGCAAGGCAGAACTAAAATGTTTATGGTTTTTAGTGAAGAACACACATAGCTACCCACTGCTCAATTTGTTAGTTTTTTGGTTTTAAGGATTCAAATGGATTATGTGTAATTTTGTTTGCCGTTTTTTTCTGCATGTGAGGCTTTGCAGAAATATACAGTTTCATATTATTGTTCAAAGAACAATTTGGGTGTGCAGTTTTTAAATTATCTAGTAAACCCTGGGAATTACAGCAGACAAATGCAGACAATTAGCTTTGAAATTGTTTTGCAAACAGGATGCGTATGAAACTGGAACCTCCAAATCAGACATGACATTGTTAGGTTGGCAGCAACATGGAGTAATGATTTAATGGAAATTCTAGTTTATTAGAAATGGTTTTCATTTTAAGAATTAAAATCTACGACAATTTCTGTAATGAAGTATTTTATAGCCCTACAGATATAGTGAAACAGTTTAATTTTGTGTGTGTTTATGGACTATGTAAATAAAGTGTTTTTCACTTTAATGCTCCTGATTTTGGATTTCAGTTGGAATTTGTATGTGCAAAGTGCAGTGCCTGTGGTGGGTTTGCACCCCGCCCTGGGTGTCCCCTGCCCTGCGCCCTATGTGCTCTGGGATGGGCTCCAGGCTTCCCTGCGACCCTCACCAGGAATATGCGGTTAGGATAATGGATGGATGGATGGAATGCTGTGCTGTGCTAAACCCAGTGTCAGTTAGGAGCTCAGTAATTTTTCTGCAGCCATAAACATTAGCATGCTGACCCCTGAGAACACCAGTGGATTACCACCGCCTGTCTGAAACTGGATGAAATATGGTGGGGAACAGTTTGCATGAAGTTACTTTCACAGGATCCTAACAGGGGGTGGCAGTGTTTTCACAATTAATACATTAAATACTCAGATGGAAAAGTTTTTCATTACTTGCAAACAAGAAGGGAAATAACTTCTTAAATTCATTCTGTGCCACACCCACTAAGCTAGTTTTGTTTTTCTGAATGTATACAGAGCATTTGCCCTGGTGTCTGTGCGCCTGCCGTGGTGTGCCTACCATGGTGCACCCGGCCCTGACTTGGTAGCAGGTCGATAACAGCGGCTGCTCTGATATTACCTTGTCAGGGTGTGATACAGCAGCTTTATACATGCAGCATGAAACCAAAGGCCATTCCAATTGCCCACAGGCTGTGCAGAAAAAGAGTGAACACAACTAGGCTGAAGGGGAATCAGAGCTGGGAAACAGATTTCTTTATGTCTCAGGATATACAGTGTGATGTCTCACCCACCTGTTACCGCAGTTAGGCCTGTTTATATTCTCACTACTGATGCTCCTTTATTAATGCTGAGTAGTTTTGCACCTGCCAGTTACTTTGGTCAGTGCATTAGTGAGTGACCAACTTTGAGCCCTGACTGATGCCATCCCTTTGTGAGCTCCTAAAAGTAAATAAATGGGTCAGCTGTCTTTTGAAGGGTCACTGAGCATTAAAGGCATTCTTGTGCCACAGTACAGTACGTCCCTGTAAACACAATGGACACGCAAAAAAGTTGGTCATGCAACTCAAGTCGTGAGCGCCCCAGTCGAGTGCTTTTCGTCGGACACTGTCTCGATGCCCTGTTTGGACCAGATCTGATTGACTTTTCGTTATCGCGCCCCTTCATCTGTCCATCAAGTGTTTTGTGAGCTACAGGAGAGTGTTTGAAGGTTTGGTGTTTAAGGGGGCCATTCTCAGTGCGCTCAAAGTCACCGCTGTGCGCTCAGCTACCCAACAGCTTTTAATCAGTGTCATGCTGACTGTCTCAGCCCTGCACTGTGGGTGACAAGTGATGCCCCCCTCGAGGTGAATATTTATTCAGTTTTGTACTCTGAAATCATGCTAAGCAGAGGCTGAATTTGAGAAACAGTGTGTAACAATTAGGCAGTTTCTTGGTGTATTTGGCTCATAGTAGGACAGCTGTGTGCTGTACTTTAGTGCTCAGATTTGCAGAAGTTTGACTTGCTCATATGTCACTGTTTAGTGGGTGCAACTGAGTCCATTTAAAAGCTTTTCAGAACTATTAAAAGCTTTGTAAAGCCACAAGACAAGAACATG
The DNA here is from genome assembly GCA_025773905.1 of Chitala chitala. Classification (NCBI taxonomy): domain Eukaryota; kingdom Metazoa; phylum Chordata; class Actinopteri; order Osteoglossiformes; family Notopteridae; genus Chitala; species Chitala chitala. Next base: position 12,308 of record JABJVR010003956.1, read on the forward strand.
TCTCTCTATCTACAGTGTTGCATAACTGTGACTGACTGACTGATTAATTTGGTGTTTTAATTAATTTTAGACTGTGTATTGTTTTGGTGTTGTTTATTGCTTGTAATTTATGTTCCCTGGGCCCTGTCAGTCATTCATCCATTACCATTCTGGTAAAGCAGTATTGGTATTACTTTGTCACTTATATTCAGAAAGTTTAATTATATAATTGATTGGATAGTTAACGAAGAACTGCCCCTGCTTTCAGCCATTCTGGTGTTGTTACATAGCTGTGTGGAAGTTTAGTGTGGTATGCATTTTCTGTTGGTGTGAACGAGGGTGTAATAGACAAAGCAGATTTTTATTGAATTAATATATAGGAAATAATGGCAGCTTCTCCCCAGTTATTGTTCAAAGGGCCTTTTATTTTTAGGTGTCTGTTGGAAGTCCTCAAGTGAAAAAATCATATGTGGGGTTGTGGTTCATAATAAGGGCTTCCAGTGAGAACAGTGCCGTTTGCTTGTTCATAGCTTCTCACTTTCCCAGGCGAACAGTGCGGTGTGGTTTGAAGACTTATACTTCATCCGGTTAATATCTTGTTAAAGTAGACGTACTTGGTATTCAAAGGTAATTAAGTACTGCTGGGGTAACTCACAACAGCCCCATAGCTGTAAACACGTTTTGGTGCGATAGTTGGTGGATGTATGAAGTCGATTATAACCCAGTGCTAATAGAACATGTGCTGTTTCACTTCAGTTTCATTAGAAAAGTGAGTAAAGCTTTTGTTGCCCCTGTATGGACGGTATATGACAAATTCAGTGTGTTCATATTTATTTTCCATTTTGTTTATTTCAAAGGCCATAAAAACAATAGCTCATAGTAAAAAACACAGCACTGCAATTATAGGCTTGTGGACGTGACCAACTAAAGACAATCTGTTACATAAATTTATGCGTACTGTCCAGTTCAAGAACAGTTTTATTTATAAAAATTAAATTTTGAAGTGTTGCTCAGTTTTCTGTTCTTATGGAAATCATTGCAGGAAGTCTAAATAAAACTGGATATCAACAGATAAAAACGAAGATGGGTCAATTAATTTAAATGACTTTAAATTATACACTGAAAATAATGTATATTATAGTTGGATCATAAATGTCCAATTTTTATATATATGTTTTGTTTTTTTTTTCTTTTTGCTGAGGAGGTGCTGTTGGCACTCATTTTGCAGCCGTTAGGAGGAAGGTGCTGCGTTTCAGTACAAATCACATGGATTGCTTTTGAAGGCTGTGCGTCTGGCAAACAGCTTGAGGTACAGCTTCTTGCAGTGTGAGTTTTGCCGTGTGAGAAGACTGGCAGAGAAGCTTCTTGAGGTGGACGTGCCGCCAATTATGAAGGTCTATGCTTTGCCAAGTCTATTCTGAATACTATCCAACTGTGTGAAGACTGATAAGGTGGACCTGTGCTTCTAGCCTGAACTGACAGGTGTGGGCATGTATTAATAGTTAAATGAGGCCTATTGTACTTTTGATCCATCCATCCCAGAAATAAAAAAGAGATTTATTATTAGGAATGAACCAGAACAAAAAAGCGAAAGCATGGTAACATATATAAGAAAAGTAAACCTAACATGGTGCAAATAGCCAAGGCAGCATAAAAGCACGTCTTAAACAAAAATGAGTAGCACAGTAAGAACACTGTAGCTGTCTTCCTCCTTCCCTTTCCTTTACCCTTGTGGTCATGATAGCTTTTTCTCTGTTCCTAAATCTACCCCTGAGTTTACGTAAATCTGACTACCTGCAGCAGCCTCACCATGGTCAACAGCTTTTATTGTTCCATTGTTAAGTCATGTTCGACTCTTCGTGCCCCATGGACCACAGCACACCAGGCCTTCTTTTCCTCCACTGTCTGCCGGAGTTTACTCAAACTCATGTCCACTGCATCAATGATGCTATCCGACCATCTCATCCTCTGCCCTCCCCTTCTCCTTTTGCCTTCAATCAGTCCCGTGAGTCCTCTCTTCGGTCAACAGCTAGATGATGTTGGCTGAAAAACAGGAAGGCTGCAGGACCAGACGGCATCAGCCCCAGACTGCTCAGGGACTTTGCTGATCAGCTCTGTGAGGTAGTCACATACATTTAACCTGAGCATAAGTCTGGAGAAGGTCCCTATCCTGTGGAAGACCTCCTGTGTGGTTCCAGTTCCTAAGACTGTGTATGCTAAGGAGCCAAACCACTATAGACCTGTTGCCTTGACCTCCCACCTGATGAAGACCATGGAGAGGCTCATTCTCAGCCACCTTCACTCTGTGGTAAGCACACCAATTGACCCGTTGCAGTTTGCCTATAGGCCAAACATCAGTGTGGATGACGCGGTCATCTACCTGCTGCATCGGGCGCTGACTCACCTGGAGACTGCCGGAACCACTGTGAGAGTCATATTTTTTCACTTCTCAAGTGCTTTCAACACCATTCAGCCGGCACTACTGTGAGGGAAGATGGAGAGGGCTGGAGTGGATGGACAGCTGGCTGCATGGATAACTGACTACCTCACCAATAGGCAACAGTACGTCAGGCTGCGAAACTGTGTGTCTGAGATGTTAGTCTGCAGCACTGGGACCCCTCAGGGCACGGTGCTCTCACCATTCCTCTACATCCTCTATACTTTGGAGTTCATTTACAACACCAACAGCTGTCATCTCCAGAAGTTCTCTGATGATTTAGCCATTGTTGGCTGTATGTCTGAGGGGAATGACCTGGAGTGCAGGTCAGTCATCATGGACTTTGTACTGGTGTGAGTGCAACCACCTGTGCCTAAACACCAGTAAGACGAAGGAGATGGTGATAGACTTCCAGAGAGGGAATCTCATTCACACAGCGGTGAACATTGAGATGGTGGTCGGTTTTAAGTACCTGGGTGTTCATCTCAACCATAAACTGGACTGGTCCCACAACACCGATGCTCTGTACAAGAAGGGCCAAAGTCGCCTCCACCTTCTGAG
>JABJVR010003957.1:0-35332 GCA_025773905.1 Chitala chitala
ACTATGTTTTTATTGTTATATATACCTCCCTTCATTTGACCAAAAATAGATATATATATATATATATATATATACATATATATATATATATTTATATATATTTTTTTTTTTACATGTTCTTTTACACGCCTTGTGGAAATGTCTTGATGTAAAATGTAATAAATTTTGTGTAATACTGCAAACTCCATAGAAAAAAATTTGAAAATAGGCAAAAGGTAGAATTTTTTAATGTGATTTCCGAAAAGGAAAAAAAAAAAAAAACTTTTTTTTCCCTTTTCCCTAAAACAGAGAAATTGTATGACTGAGTAAAATACCAAAGAATACTTAAATGACAGACGCTCAGGAGGCAAACCTTTGATTTTATTTTGTTTTTGCATCTTATAAACGAATGTTCCTGGATGACTGCCAGAGTGTTCACCAAAGTGTTTTATGATGCATCTTCACAGCTCATAATGAACACAAGTGCGCGCTGACATGTTTTCACTGGGGGCCAGGAATGCTGCAGTGTATCTGTAACACGCATCAACATACTTAATCTTTGCTGCTCTTGATATAAATTGAAATAATCCACTCTTGGGCTGTAGTCCTGTTGCTGAACGTTGGAACCAAAATTTACATATAGGTGTCAATAAAATTTGGTAATTTGGGCTTACGATGTGTTATATTAGTTGTGTTTATTCGTAACTAAAAGGGAACTGTTTTTGAAAGGTAGCTCACTGATTGTTTTGTATTTTGTATCGTGGAAGAGGAACTTCAATCTGTTGGCTTTTGTTAACAGTCCTTAGGTCTCATCCTGCCTCATTTTCATATTTTTTTCAATTAACAGAAGGAAGCAATAACTGACTCTGTTTCCTAGAAGAAGGTCTTCTTAAAAAAACAGTCACATAATACACAATGTCAGTCATTTCTCATAATAAAATTCTCTTAGGAATAGCTTTCACCAGGGACATTCAGTCAGTAAAGCACTGTGTTTTAGACATTATGATGGACCATGTTTTATGTGTTTATTAACAGCAGGCCTTGGGCTCATCTGTCTCACAGTCTTCATACACGTCCGCTCAGCGGAACCACTCACACAACTCGCGCTGAGTTCTCTGCCGCCACGCGACCAATCGTGCGCCTCATTAGGTCATCGCCCTCTGCTAAGCTCGTCAGTTTGAAGGCCTTCAGTGTTACATGTTTCTGTTTGACTGGACTCACTACCAGACATTTGAGGGGCAGAGGGTGAGACATAGGAAGGCACTTGATGGGAGGAGGGCTGACTATCTAGCTGGATGGTGGCCACTAACCATGCAGTATGTTATAATAATCCATGACGAGCATATCATAAGGGTTCCACATTGATGACTTGGACTCATGCCATTATTATTCATTATTTTTGTTTTGAACCACATGCCTCAGAGGTTGTTTACGCCGCATATATACCGTGTGAGCGTGTGTGTATACACACACACACACACACACACATATATATATATATATATATATATATATATATACACACACATATATGCATGCAGTGTGTGTGTGTGTGTGTGTGTGTGTGTGTGAGGTCTTTTCTGCGAGTCTTTTTTCCTTCAAGCTCAGATCATCAACCTGGAAGCTTGAGGGTCCTGCACAGTATCTTACTTGTTCCTAGGACTGCACAATTCTAGATTGAGATCTTAGATGGTACAATTTGGAGATGGTACACTTTTCAGTGACTGACTTTGATTTTCTTTTAAGTATTTTGGAAGGTTAACAGGGTGAGACATTGTTTATATTATAAGCTTCTGCTGAGGTATTTAACTTGCTGAACACCATTACTAAAACCTTGTTTACTGTGGCTGCTCATTGAAAAACAGATCAGACAATGGTGGCATAATGGCATTTGGACTATGGACGTTTTGTCATAAAGTCAATGAGGACCACTCAAAAAACGCTAGTCTTCAAACTTTCAAGTGACGTCTTTCTAGATTTTCTCTAGCGACATCATTTTTGACAAGTACTGTTTATCCAATGCCACACAATACAGGTCAAAGGTTTTACAACACATCTTGCTGCCAGAATGTATAAGAAAATGTAACATGGGAATGGATCATTTTTATCCAGTAAAAGGTTTTATCTAATTACACTGCATTTAACTAAAAAGGTATTCCATTGAAATCAATGTCAAAAAAATGGTACCATGGTCATGTTGCCCACACAGACCTATTGAATCATTAAGTACACATTTACTTGGACTCTACTGTAGTGTACAACGACACACATAGTTCAAGACTAGGTTATTTATCTCTATGGTCTCTGAAAACTGAAACCAATCCAGAGAAATCCATTTATCCTAAATAGTGAAGCATTTTACTTTGGACGTCAAGACCCTCTTATCTTTAAATTGATGGTCCTGGGGTGGTCATGGCGGCTTACTGTGTGTTATTAAGATGTCAGAAGAGAACCGTTGGCTTGGTGTCACATGCTGGCATCATTTGGTTGCCTGCTGTTCCATGCCCACGTGGAAAGATCATTTGGTTTACTGCAATTAGAGTAACTGACAGAAAATGGAAAAGGGGAAAAATCAACATAGATTGCACTGTTTTGTTTCTATAAATAAAGTGGATTAAAAAACTTTTTGATGTTAGAAAGGTATTTAATGTTTTCCAGTTTTTTTTTTGTTTTTTTTTTTTAAGAAATTAATGCTGATTTTCACATGACTTAGCAGTTTTTTTTTTTTATGATGACTACACCACATGAAATCTGATTTAGGGGTTTTTTGTCACTGTTGAAGTAAGGGACCACACTAAGCAAGGTTTAGTAGAGTTTACCTAACAAATAGGAACAAATAACAAAAACCAAGCAACAATAACAACACTGGAGAAACTGAGCTGATACAACTCAGAATCTAGGGCAGACAAAGAGAAAAGGTAAGAACCCAGGAAAGAACACCTCACACAATATAATGACAGCCACAGAACTTCAATACCAAGCAACCAATAGATGGAAACACCCAATAAGCAGTAAAGAAAGAGGAAATGATCACTAGGTGCAGACGCTCACACACAATCAAGGAAACGGATGCTGGAAAACAAGGGGGCATGGTCACACAACAAGCACCACAGGCGAAAACTGATGCTTTTGACGTTTATTGGCTCAAAACTAAGTTTATTCAACCAACAAATAACTGCCAAAGATTTATGAAATTCCACAAATCAAGTAAATATTGCAATTTACTTAGCATGGCAAATGTGTCTATTTATGATGTATGTAAGTACATAAAAATCTTAATGAGCAGAATTAAAACATTATAATATATTGATATATAAATATTTATTTCCTCATGATGCATGCAAATAGATTAGGTTTAATACGAAATGCCTTTTTGAAAGTGAAAGTTTGCATGGTCAACTGCAAACTACTGAGTTTATTTTTGGGTGTATGTATGAACACTTGGAAAGATACACTCTTTTGCCTTAGCAAAGACCAAATAAGTTGTTACTTGTGTTTAGCTATTAGTAGCTAATGACTGCACTGTGTTCACAAGTACTGTGAAGAGGAAGTGGGTACATACCATGAACACACTCGATATTCCAAATGCTTCACAAAACATTTGTTGGTATGGTAAAGAAGTCCAGTGTTTACACAAGAGTGCGCACACCACAAAATGGTTAGAAGAGGCACCACGGTAGGATAACCACTCAGCTTCACTCACAGTGAACTCACTGAACAAGAATGCTCAGGATGTCTGAACAGCGGGAGTCGACTTCTCCTCAGCTCAGGTGATGTTTCCTTTGATAGTGTGTGCTGAAATTTTCACTGGTGTGACAGGGATGTGTAAGAGGTTTGCATTAATGGGAAAAATTATCATTTAAATCAGATCGCATGTGACAATAACTGTCAGGAATGAAAAAAATCTCATTAAAAAATACCTAATAATAATAATATCTCAGTTACATGTGAGGTTGCTGTTGAAGTAAGATATTCTACTTGGACAAAACGTTACTGAATGAGCCCATGTGTTACATTTATCACCTATTTATATTGTATCTACTGGTAATAAGTTTTCATTATAATACAGCAAATGCAGATATTTATTGTTTAATAAGAGAAAATTTATATTTCATTTGGACACAACAAATCATTCTTCAAATTAGGCCAGGCTAATTATGAGCAGTTACATTGTAACATTTGTCATTTCCATAAAAGAGAACACAGTGACATTTGTAATTAACTCATTTATTTATTGTCCAACTACATTGCAGGTGCATATTAATTATACTGAAGTTACCAAGGATAAGCGGCATCTGTTGTGTTTTCCACTGTTTTTTCTACAACACGTGGCGATCTTTTGAAAAGAAACCAAATTCATTCAATACGACCATAATCAAACTCCAGAGGAAAACAAAAAAAATCCAGAATGCCTAGGTTCTTGTTAATAACAAAGCCAAACCAATCTAATTCTGCCAGCTGGGTGGACAAAAACATCCAGACTGTAAAAGATTACATTTATGTCAACTTTCAGTGAAGGGGTGACCACAGGAGACCAGCCATTATCCGGTTAATGCACACATCAGCTTAGCAACTTTGCACAGGTTTTTACTCTGGATACCCTTCCTGATGTAACCATTCCATTTTATCCAGGCTTGGGACCAGCACTGGACAAATATGGTTTCACACACGCACGCACGCACGCACACACACACACACACACACACACACACACACACACACACACACACACACACACACACTCAAAAATTAATGCTTATTTGCCCAATGCAATGATGCAACATCACCACATCCAGCCAAAGAACACAAATGACAACTGGACCATCAAATGATTTATGACTTTCTTAAATGACACTGTGTTCACTTTATATCAGCCAGTTTACATTAAAACTGTTTTTTTATTAATTAATTAATTAATTATTATTATTATTCAGTATTAATTATATACTGTATGTGATATTTTTGTGATAGTTTTTCAAATTTATTTTTGCTAACTCCCTCAGTGAAGTTTGTAGGAAAACAACCCTTTTTCATTAGACAAAGGTGAACCTATGATGAAATTAAGGGACTGGTGTTCTTTGTCTTGGTAAAACCCTTTTATCTCAAATCATGCTGACAGACGAGACCATCTAAATTAAAGCCCCTCCTACGAAATGCTTTTCCTGTCTCCTCCACCCTAAATTCAAGACCTGAAGTGTATAGACATTTTATTGCCAGTGTTCTCATTTTATAACTGTACAATGCACAGAGAGCTCTTTATTGTATCTGAATTGTCCCTGAATAACATCGTTCCCAAGGCCTTTGCAGACATCCCACCCTGTAAAATGTCATTTCAAAAGGAACCCCCTGAACACCCCCTCCCCTCAACTTCCCAACATTAGGACACTGCATTGTGAAAGAACAAAGAACATAATATTTTATTAGAACACTTAATCTGAACACTCACACGCATATTCATACATTCCAGTAATGAGGCTTGCTGGAAGGATTATATCATTTTGGTAGGAGTCTCAGTGCTGTAGCAGTCTATGTCAATAAATTTGTTAATCTTGCAAGACATCAGACGCAGTGGTGTTGTGTTAGACATATGACTTCTGTCTTAAATATGATGCACCATGTTGAAATTCTGTCTTAAATATGATGCACCATGTTGAAATTCTGTCTTAAATATGATGCACCATGTTGAATTCCTTTTCTAATCAGGATACTCACTCCCTCACTTAAAAAAATAGATTCCTAAGATATTGTATATGATTTGCGGGTATCAGGAAGCTGTTATCAATATGCGGGGGACTCCTGGAACTTGAGGGAAAGGTGAGATCTCTACCTTGCTAGAAAACTTAAGGCGTGAGGATAAGTACACTTTAGGCAAGGTTTCAGTTCACTGAAGTCCATACATACTTGTGGGGAAAGTTGAATATAATCCACCTGATCTATAGGTATCCAGAGGATCCAGAGGATATTCAGAAGGCATAAGGGGAACACACCAACTCCACGCATACAGAAACAAGGTCTAGATGTAACTCACAGATAGATCCTGAGGTGTGGAACCACAATACTTAATAAACTCTGGTGTTCTTATGTACATTAAATATAATTTAAATTTATAAAGTATTCAGGTATTGTTGAGACACTGATATGTAACAGTGGAAAACTCAGATTACTGAAAAAACTGCTAATTAGTTGTTCATTTTTCCAGTATATGTTTACTTCAAATGTTTAACACTGCTACTCTCAGATATTGTAATGTATAACATCTCAACATTTCTGAGATTATGTTACAATTGGTGCTCATTTCCACAATTCCCTTGTGAAAGAGGTGTTTTGAAATTCCTTCACATGTTCACAGAAAAAAAGCCTAAACATTTATGACTATGAACAAAATACATAATGTAACATCAAGAGTTTGCTGGTGGCTGTGTCATATCTTTTGCTGTGGCAGTATTTTCTGGTAAAATTATTAAATTTTACAAAAAAAAATTATCTGGTTTGAACTTTATTAATTCGTTTTTCAGTGACACGTTTGAAGAGTGAGAATAAGTGTGCTTGTGCAAAGCAAAAGCTCGCCCTGCCTTCCTGAGCATCACAAATCTCTGGCTTTACTTTGTCTCCAGTTATCAACACTTTCAGAAGAAGCAATTCAGCAAGCAGTAAATTCAGTTTTATTTCATACCAAACTGACTCTGCAAATCAAAGTCTGTGTCTTCACTGGTGTGTTCTGGGATTTGTGATGGAAAAGGTGTTTGTCCGCATGTGCTATTTTTCTCTTAGGAAGCACTTTTTTTGCTTACTTCTCTTGAAATGGACCTGTGACAAATTTCCCCCCAGGAAAGTGGCTTAAATGATGACTAGACTCCTGTACATTTGACACGTGTAGCATTTACCTCTACACTTTGCCCGCTAGAACAACAGAGGAAAAAGAGGGGGAAAGTTTCCTTTTAAGAAAACAACTTCTGCCCTGAGGTGACCCACTTCATATGTATCACTGAAGACCATGAAAATCTGCGCCAGCACTATCACAATGACAGACTTCTCCTGAAAGCGGATACGAGACAAAATGGGATACAGTCATGGTTTTGTTGTTATTCCAAGTGCATTTCTGATGTCCTGAGCTGTGTTCAGTAGCACTTTTAGGGCCCCAGGAGTCTGAGCTGAGAATATCTATTACCTCTGAGACCTAAAATCCAAGCTGTTATCTATAGGTTGAACATATTTCACCAACAAATGCTTGACAGTGAAGAAGGATTCACTGTGTACACCTTTTTCTTGATTTTGGTATTTTAATTAACACAGCTTTGACCTTGCATCAAGCTCTAGAGATTTTTATTTATTTTTTTTTTGTCGATGTTGTTGCCAAGATACAAGGTCATTACAGCTATACAAAATGATTGGATGAGTACATACAAGTACACCCTGGACAGATTACTGCTTGCCATCATCATCCTCATCATCATCATCATCATCATCATCATTTCTATAAACCATACTGAAAACATTTTTTTTTCTGATTATTTATTTAAACACTTTACAAAGTTGTGGCAGTTATTGTATACAGGAGCAGTCTGAGTATCTAGTGTGTGTTTTCAAGAAATTGCTGTTCTAGCTGAAAAGATTATGCTTGAAACAAAAAAAAAGAAAAGGAAAAGAAGGAGGAAAAATAACTTAAGAGTTCCACTGAATTGATGTTGGTGAGCACCTAATCACAGTGTTACAGCACCCTGGTTCCTAAGCAACCAATACAGGGAAAAAAAGTCCAACGTCAATGCCATTTACATATGCCATTAATGCGGTCTTGAAAGACAGATTGTAGGCCATGTGCATGGAATGCTAAGCTGTTGGTAGACAATCCTTAATTGCGCACTGACTGATTGAAGCTGTCTGAATGGCAGCCTGGAGTATTACCAGTAAGTCACTGTGCCTATTCTACTCTGTTTTAATACATATATTTGTCGCACGGGACCACACACACATTTTAATTGCTGATATTAAATGCAACACGACATCAGTGATGACCTCAGTCTGTCCATCTGTAGGCATTATTAAGGACAGAGGCTAAGAGCTAAGTATATTTGTGCAACAGTAGGTGTAGATATGAAGAGGCAGAGTGATTTTTCCATCCCAACAGAGTAACATTGTGTGCAAATGCTTGAACACATGGACATGTGCATTACATTTTGCACTGTGAACGTGTGTAGGTCAGTGTGTGAGTGCTTGCCACAGATCCTTGTCATCACTTTCTGCTGAGAAATGGCTGAATGTGAGAGTGATATTTAGGCTACATTAATGAAATTTTGGTATGTTTCTTCCCCTCATTCCTGTTTTGGTCCCCATGTCCATATATGGCCTGCTGAAGTTCATCACTCTGTTCAGGGACAGAGGTTCCAGATTTCACAGGGGTAGTATTCAAGACAAAAGGAGTGAGGTGTCGAAGGTTGTATTTTGTTTACTGAGTCTCTTGCGTGTGTAAAAATTCAGTGTATCAGTTTGAGCAGGGTGTCTGCCATTAGCCCAGGTGTGGGCGAATCCAGTTACATAAATGGATAAAGATTATAAGGTGCCTCAAAAAAATAAGTAAAAATAAAAAAATTGAATAACAAAAGTTAGAAGCAGTGGAGATGTATGCTTCTCATTGGCAGAGAGCTGCTTCTGAGCTTCTGAGGAAGGAAGACAAGCTGAAACACTTTGAAAGTTCAAATTGTATGTGTTTCACTAAAGTGGTGAATGTCTTTATCTGCACTCAACAGTTTGGAGCAAATCAGATCTTGTGCGCACTCCTAAATTACGATGTGTGTATGTGTGTGTGTGTGTGTGTGTGTGAGAGAGAGAGAGAGAGATGGGGTGGATGGGTGTAGATCAGGCAAAGAACATGTTCTGTATACATCCATTCATCATTTTAAAAACTTGAGGCTGTTTATTTTCTGTTTCAGTTTAATCCAATAGCTTTTGATTACAGTGTGATTTCCATGGGTAGCTGGGAAATTTGACATTTATTTGATTGATTGATGCCATTTTGTATTTATTGATTATTATTCAGCATTCTTAGTATTTGGTTCAAGATAAAATAAATATTCAAATTTTAAATGTCATGACAGAAAAATGAGAGATAATTTGAATATTTCCCATTTATACATATTTTAGCATACAGATTATTGATAGCTAGCCATAATATTGGTTCATTTTCCACTAGGGATTTCTTATTTCCTCTGACACTATTTCCTCTAACACCCTTGCAAAAATTCTCACACTGACTTTGAGAAATGTGGGAGACATGAATAAGGAATGTTATATTAACGTTATATTAATAATATGACATGTAAAGATTAGGTCATCCACATCATTTGACTGCCACATATAGAACCTCAGCAACATCTTGTAATTCAATTTGGTGCCAATTTGAATTACGGATATGTGGCCACAATTTAACCTAATATTCCTTTAAATAAATATTTCATTTAGATTGGTGCCACACAACATGCAAGGTGTGGGGCAAAAAAAATCCCAGTATAATCACCAACATAATGCGCGACATCTCTTTGTAGAAAGATGAAGTCAGGCATGAAAACAATAGACTCTTGGACAAATTGGAAAAAATCAGGTATGTATAAATTTTTTAACACTGTTAGCTTGTGAGCATAGACACAACAAATGTCACTTTTCATAAAGTTTAACGGCAGAAAACACTCTTTCATGGATTCCTCCTGTAATTTTCATGGTGTTATTGCAGTCATGATCCTCATTATGGCTGTGCCTCTCTTCTTTGTCTTATTTAGTGAAGACTTTTCTTTTATTTTTATGTGCAATGAGACTGCTGGTTGATGTGGTAGGGTAACTTCTGGGAAAATTACTTTGTAGAAAAGTGTTCCCTGCCTTGCTATCTGGACAGCTGTGAGATTTTTAATTTTTATAGGTGTTTGGTGGCTAGGCTTTTCATGTGAATTGATTGAATTTAAATAGGAAGCATTACTGAAAAACCCCAATGTTTATGTTTATATAAGGATACAACTATGTAATGGTATTAATAAGGCTACATTCATTGTATCAGGGGCCATTACCTGTGGTAAACATGTGTTATATACATCCTTTCATGGCGACCCTCAACAGGAATAGTGCAAAAGAGAATATGAAAAGACGTGTTACATTTGGACTGCATATAAACTCAAGGACAGGTGTTTATGTGGGGATGGCAGGATGCAGACCCCCCCTCCCCATCTGGAGAATGTAAACTGGACAGAAAAAAAGACACTTTGAATATCTTCCATAAAACCATGTTCATTACTGTGTTGTTCTGTTGAAAACAGATTATTTGTGTTAAAGGGGTACACAGAATACAGACTCATTTAACTAATTTAGTTATCATTAACTTAAATAACAAATTGTGTTTACCATTTGACATTGAGGCCATTGTTCTGCTAAGGACACAAGGTCCATCTGGGAGTGTGAATGTTCCTCAAGATTGGGAAGGGCATTCTTAAAGTAGGAGGGCTCCAGAGTCTGGTGACAGACACATTTGTATGTGCAGCCATGAGTGCTGAAAAACAGAGAAAGGGTAGAAGCCAGAGAATGATTAGCATGGCCGTCAAACGTGATTTATGGATGGTTGCATTTACAACATACACTGAGAGTGTGTGAATGGTGCTGTCACAGACACGTGAGCCATTGTCTTTGTTATGGGTTCATTTTGACAGGTCCGTCTAAGATAACATTGGAGAGTATCAGGAATGGAAACATTACACATTGATTTGTTGTTTGACACCCTATTTCTGTGAGGCTTTGTGTATTTTTGTTGTTTTATATTTACAGGCCACTGTGGCCTCTGAATTGCGAACATCATCTGAACTGAGTCGTGGCCAAGGATGATCTTTGTTCTGTTTCAGCAGCATGAAGACATCTTCGCATGAATTTGTTTAACATACATTTGTCTTTACACTACAAGAAGTTCGTGGTCCTTTATGGATCAACCAACTGCTTCCAAATGCAAGTAAACCAAGATGGTTGGGGCTGACAGATCTGTCACAGCCTTCATCTGCTTTCACAGCCATTGAGTGTTTCTGCCTTCTCCACCTCTTCTTTGACCTTGCCGCCCAGGGTCGCCCTACTACAACAAAATGCTTCTGATAGCATCATTCTCAGAGTTACGAGGACACACAAGCCTCTTCACCGGGATAAGGTAGACGTTTAATTGAAGAGGAAGTAACCTTTGCACATTCAAGGGTAATCTAGGAGAAAAGATTTGAGTAGTGCTCTGATGTTACCTACTTCTAATTAATGGAATCCCCACCAAGAAAATTCCGTGAGATTATTCCAGATCTTTGTCATGATGATTATTCTCATCGTCATCATCATCATCATCATCATCATCATCATCATCATCTCAAGCAGCACAATTTTTCAGTTTAACTTCTCATAGCTTTCCTATTCTCCACTCCCACTTGTAATGCACTTGTAAATGTAATGCATTGTTGTAAAAATACCTAAGATGTAACTTAAAGAACTACATTTAGTTTTAGCAAGGTATCTATAACTATGGTATTCTGTTTATATATTCATGCTACATATAGTTGCATTAAAGTAAATCCCTGATGTTTCATAGATTTTATTTTTTCCTGATCTCAATGTGATATACCTACATTGACAATTTCGTGATCATTGGAAGGTAACATTGTTAGCATTAGGATGGAATAAAAAAAATCACAGAGGCAATACAGGCAGTCTTCACATACATTCAGTGCCTTTCTAGAACAACATCTATACATATCAACTGTGTTTTTTTCATGTATCTTTTGTTTTGTTTCCTCTATATTTCCCAACCTGACAGTGCAGATTTTCCTGTTGGAAGATGTGGATGAGGAGTACACACGGTTACTTTCTTTTCCACCAGGAAAATGTTACATAAAAGTTACTTATACCACACTGAGATTATTATTAGATTAGATTGAACTTTATTGATCCCACAGTGGGGAAAAGGCATCATTATTATAAGGCATCTTTTTAACACATGTAATGCTTTTCAAGTAATGTGTAAATAATGTCTTACTACAATTTAGGTTTATTCTATCATGATAAATAAATGATTGTAGTATGAACCTTATGGCTGTTCTGGACTAAGGCATTTGATGCCCTGCTACTAAAAACATGATGGCTGATTATAGAAAACAAAAGAGTGAGAAAATCACTCTGATGTCCTCAAATAAGGCTGAAGGAGGTTGATGCTTCTTGATGTTGGACACTGGTTTCAGTGTTAAATCAGGTGGCATTTCTAGCACTGGTACTGCAGTGTTTTTATTGCGAATAACATTGTGTCACTTGTGTCATTAAAGATTACCTCTTTATATATATATGGTTGTAAAGAAGTGACAAGCTACATTTACATGGTTACTGTGATGACGAAGCTATATGTAAAACTGTAGTGGCATATAAGGGATAATGTGGCATTTGGAGATAAAGGCTTTTCTAACCTGCCCAAAAATGCAAGGTATTACATCATGCTGTATATATAAAATATTTATTGAAAAGAATGTGCTTTTAAAGATTAATAGAAAATTTCATTTGGGTTCCTGGTTACATGGACCTTGAGACTTATCACAAGTCTTCATCCCAGCATGGACTGTTATCTTACTGTTTTGACAGCTAACAGTACTTTCAACATCGTCACATACATTGTTATGTGGCCCATACATGAGGAAACCAAGCTCAGGTAAGCATTTCATCGGTCCTTCCTGCTTGTTCCAGTCCTTCAGTGAATGAAGATAGCAGGGGCTCGATGGTCAGATGTGTGCTACAGACATGCAGCCCCCAACAGCTTCCAGACAGGCAGAGAACACTGACTGCTGTCAATCAAGCTGTTGGAGCAGGCTGCCTCAGCTGTGCAGACTGCCTTCATTTCCATGTTGGAAATGAGCACCTCGCTTCTCACCTGTCCTTCCTTCCTCGGTACCCCTCTCTCCCTCTTAGGATTGGGTCGATTTAATTACCATCGGATTACAGAGGAAGCCAGCACCCCCTCTCTCTGGCCCCCTCCATAGGCTTCTCATCTGGGAAGTGCATATTGTCTTGGAGTGTTATATTATGTCCTGTCACTCTATCCACATTTTCAGCTGAACTCCCCCCCCCAGCCCCCACCACTGTTACCCACTCCCCTGAGTCCAAGGTCGCATATCTGAATGTATACCTCACTTCAGTAGTTATATATCCTTTGAATTAGATTAACGCACAAGTAATCCGGTAGCCATATGTCTTACTTAACTGAAGTTTAGAAATGATAATACAGCATGTTTTACACTATGACACAGAGTAGGAAATTTTCATACATAATTTCAGTGCATTTTCGATCATGCTAGAATCTGACCTTAATGACTGATTTGTCTGCTTCATACACAAACATGCTAACAGCATTTTATTTTAATTTCTGTGACACCTGTGTGATACATGTTAAACAATGTGACTGAGATCCAACAGAATGCTACAGAATGCTGAATAGCTGTTTGTCACGAGTTAAGGCCAAGCAGGTGTTGGCGTGGGGAGAAGAAAGGGGGAACGCAGTACAGCAATTACAGCAGTCTGCAATGGTGCTCAATTGAGTGAAGCAGCTCTTATTTTTATTTAATTAAACTTTAAGAGCACAGTATCACTTTTTCATTGCCATGTTAATTCAATTAAAACAGTGGCATTAACGGCAAAACTTTTATCTGAAATACAGCTACATAATCCAAAATGCAGTCTTAGTAAATCTAGCTAGATAGAAAGTGTTTGCTTTTTGTGCTGAGCATGCAGTTTAATAGTGACTTAAGAGGCAAATTAAGTCCTGTATTAACTGTTTATTTACAGCCGTTATTATAAGCGATTGCAGCAGATAACTATTAATGAGCGTGGAAGTCATTCAGGGCAGTAATTCTCACCTAAGAGGACCGGATTCTCACCCACTACATGGAAATTATGGAAGTTATGAGGCCATATTTGATGATGACATATTTAAAGGGGTGCTGTGTTTGCTTTATCATGGCCTAATATCCTGCATGTGCACATTACTACACAGTAAACACAATCTAAAATAAAAGATGACTTTAATATTAGGGAATGTGCTGTCTTAACATCTTTACTGCATTTTCCTTATTGCAAATCCCCAGTTTATTTCCATGTTGGTCTTGGGGAGAGGCATAAGGACACAGACACCAATCACCAAACAAATTAAAATGAAAAGAATAGTAACCTGGAAAGAAAAAAAAAAAAACAAAAAACACATCACACACACACGCACACACACACACACACACACACAAGGGGCTTTCAACCTCTGATGTTTGATAAGCTTTTATGACATCTTATTTAAGGATGCTTTGAGAATCCTGGCTAATTAAATCGGCTTATAAATTGCATGACTGGCATGCTTTGTGTTACGGTGCAGCTTTCTGTGTAGAAACAATAAAGAAAAAATGGAATTCAAGGAGAAAGTGGGTAAAAGAAGCTTCACACCTCAAACTGTGACAGCTAGCGGCTCTCCAGCTATGCGCAGCACTCTGAGGTATGTATGGTGGGGGTGACCACAGCAATCGGGGTGGTTGTGATATTACGCAGAAGAAGACACGTCGGCAAGTGGCTGCATGTTTCCATCACAGGCAGTGGTCTCTCACTGTATGGTTAAGGAAAAGGTACTCAAGAGGAAATTGCTTTAGTAGGTACTCAGCTATACAAACAGGTCAACCGGCATATACACAATGGCATAGAGAGAGAGAAATAGGCAGAGAAAGGGATAGAGGCAGGTGGTGCATTAGTAGCTACGTGAATGCTTTTCACATTGAAGTTTTACTGTCATAGAATTTTAAATAGTTACTAAAATCTGTACATCTGCACAAAAGCTTTTTATGTAATGGACAAAAGGAGGCAAACACACTGTAACAATGAATTACTTGCTGTTCTTTTGGACTTAACACCAACCCTCACTCTAATCTCACTTTACACCAGCCTACTGAGGGCCAGCAGAACAGATGAGATGGGCTGACCTACAACATACTGTAAATTTGCAATTATTGAAGAGATCATCAGGAACCTGGACCCCTGAAATGCTGGAGACGATATGTACTAACATTATTGTGGTGCTGTCTTTCATTCTCCTAAATGAGTGTCATGCCAGCATGAAGCCACCTGGAGATGTGGTCATGGAGGAACAATAGATGTCAGCGGTCTGGAAGGGGAAAAATGGAACCAAAAAAAAAAGTTTTCAATATAGTTTCCACATCATCACATCTGTAGACCATGGAGATTTTGGATCCTCGAAGGCTTCATTTATTTGCTGGTCCATCCACCCTTCTACTTATACACGTGTGTAAGGACACGTGTGTCATACTGGGTGAAGATATTCACACTCCTGGCCTCCCCTCTCAGCAGACTCAGCTTGTTTCTTCATTTTAACCAAAGCCTGCGAGTGCTAAATCCTCACCCCATGATTCTGTGTTAATGACTGAAGTACCACTGTTAATACTTTAGCAGGTACTGTATGTAGGTGTAATGACATCTTTTCTACATATAATGTGACTGAATAACCTTTGTTAAGCCTGTGAGTTAAATTAAATACAGCACTAGTTTTAAAAAATGCTATATGCTTGAGAAAATTAGTGTCCCTGGCAACCAGATTTTTGTAAATACAGAAGAGTGTTAGCGTGTCAGCAGTTGTACTTTGATAAACTTTCCACCAGTGTTGTTTTATTAGGTTATGCGGGTGATTCTGAGAGTGCTCTGAGAGTGCTCTGTGGTTTTCTGCGCACCGAACAAGTCGTCCCTGAGTCCAGCTCCCTAACAGGTGCAGTGAGAAATTGATGGAGTACGTGTCAAATTACTGTCTGACATCTGGCCATATGCATTACAGGCTTAGCCACTGTATCGGCTCCCTCATCAGTGTAGCGACACGGGACTCCATCAGGGCCTCATGCCTCCGCCTGGCAACTGGGATTGATTGAATTTTGAAATAAATGTCAGAGCGGGTCTGAAATTAACCATGGGGGGAAAGTGAACGGCTTGCACGTTTCGGTCCGGGGATGTTGAGGAGTAGGTGCCTCAAACCCAGGCATGCCCTCATGCTCTGGCATCATGTAGGCAGGGGCTGCGGAGCAGCTCTGATTGGCTGAAGTTGCTTCAGGCTCTGGTGGCATCTTTACAGGCTAGATTAATGATTATTTATTTATTTATTTATTTATTTATTTATTTTCACCACTGTAAAAAACTTTTTCAACTGTTTCCATACATGTCTCATATACAGTATGTATATATATATATGTGTGTGTGTGTGTGTGTGTGTGTGCGTGTGTGTATGTGTGTACTGTATATCTAAAGCTTGCTTTTAAATTTGTAATAAAAGTAATAACATTCATAATCGTCATCATCATCATCTTTGTCATTATGATCGTGATTCTTTTGTAGACAGAATAGCAGAATATATACTAAAAATAGAAAAGGAGTTTTAATACCTTAAACAATGAATAGCAATGTGAACGAGAGCCATTTAAAGACAGGCAAGTCCCCATGCTACAGTGTGTCACTGTGTAAGGACACAGTTGTTTTTATCAGTGTTTAAGACGAAGTGTACAGAGGGCATGCACACACATAGTTTGGGCAATCCTCAGCCGCTCTCTGGACAAGACCATTGCTGCAAACCCTGCTAGAAGGTCTATTTAACGCCTTTTTGGGGCCAAACGTGAAGAACCCAGAGGGAGATACACGGCTTCTCCTTTGTCATGCCATTACAATACATGGAACTGCGTGCGCGTGTGCGCGTGCGTGTGTGCGTGTGTGTGTGTGTGTTGTGTGTGCGCATGCACGCTCTCCTACCTGCAGTTTGATCACTTATTGTTAAGCTTGATTAACAAAAGAAGAAAACTTGTAATGTAAGGAGAACCTTTAAGATGTTACTGGTGCTATTTGGGCCTTTAAACACAATTCCAGCACGTTTCCAAATTAGCATAACCAAGGGGTATATGCTCTCACAGACGCGGCTAAGCTGTACCGAGACAGTGATGATGGTACATAATAAACAGGTTTGTGTGTGTGCATATACACAAGCAAAATGTATGAGTGATTCATCATCTTTCTGTTAACGAAAGGAAAACTCTGCTGTTTAATTTATAAAAACCCCACTTGATTTAATGAGGCACAGTTAAAGACAACTAAATATTTCCTTTTGTTAAAAATATCTGTTACTCTGAAGTTTATATTGTTATTGCCTTTGATGACTGGTAACAAAGAAATGGTTTGCGTGGGAGTGTGCAGCCTTTGTGTTTTTTACATCTGGAACTTTATAAAAACACATTTCAGATAATTATGTATCACTATGTGAAGTAGGCATTCTGATAGTTGAAAACAATGTACTTATTAGTTTAGTTACTTAGATACCAAATTTGCTGAATATAATGCAATTATAATAGTTACATAAGGGTAGCAAATAACACGTTAAATCAATGTCAACCTGTTGTTTAAGGTTGCTTTGATGTTAATAAGTACAGAAGCTTACTAAAAGCTTTTTAAGTTGACATGTGTATAAATATTTCATTTTAAAAACAGAAACATAAAATATAATGTTCAGTCTATTTTGAAATCGTCGGTTTGTGTGACTAGTTTTAACTTTTTTAAGTGTTGCCCTTGTGCAGTAAAATGGCTCTATTTGCCATGCCACTGAAGCCCACAAAGTTATGATGGACACCTGCCATTTATCATTGTTATCTTCCCATTCAGTGCAAATAAATAAACTGTCAGTTTGTGTGTTACTCTGACTTGAATGGACCAAATAGGGGAGGTTGTGGTTCTTACCTTCCGTCGCCAGTGGCTTTAATCCTGATGGGAGCAGGATATAGGTTCTCCACTCAAATATTCTAGTTTAAACTGCAGCTCTTGTAAAAACTGTGATGAATAAGGTTTTACTGTTTGTATTATTTTAAGTCTTTTTCTTATTAACCTATCGTGATACCGCAGGAATGTACATTTATTCACACGTCAGCACAGTACTAAACTTATTCACACATGAATCATATCTCAATATAACCCAACATAATTTTCATATATTTAGTGCATAATTTAAATTTCATAAAATAACTTGTCTAATACACTATTAATAAAGTATGCTGACCTACTACAGCATCAGTTAGAAGCGTGCTGTTTTAGATGACGGAGAGACAGAAACAAAAACGCAAAATGGTTTCCATCAAAAACTTGAAAATCACCAGTGGATAGACTGACATCACATGCTCAATTAAATGCTGACCTTCAATGGTTGTTTCTCAGCTTGAGAGATTTCTCATTTAATATTTAGTGCATCATCTATTTTCTGTTCATGTAAGGGAAGACGCCTGATGTGAAAGCATTGGGCAATTCTGTTCATGGTGATTTTAAATCTATACATCCCGCTGATTTAGATTTTTTCCTATATTTTGTCTCTGTAGCTGTAGCTGGCAGAGACATCCACAGGCAGACTTTTTTTTGTAAGTATTTCAGATGATAGAGCTCACAGTCCAATGCCACACCAACATGCCACTGAATGGAGTGCCCCGTTTTTACCTCTGTGGCTAAAAGGTCATCTTAATTACTGAAATCTCAATGGTGTCATTTAACGCGTCTGTCTTAGCAACTAATTCGCAGGCCCTCTGTCCAGTCTTAGGGAAGGAATTATGTGAATTGCCATTTGATGCCTTCCCTCCCTGCTTCAAATGCAATTATGGCGAATACCTTCTTTATAATTAAAATTAAATTGAAGCACATTCAGCGGCTTGGAATTAGAAAATTATGCTTTAAGAATATCTGGTTGCTCTCATTAATATAATATTCATGCACAAAAAATTCATGCCACTCAAATTTAAAGGTCAAGGAGCTCAGAGGGTCCATTTAGTCTGGCCTGATTTTAGTTACACCAATAAAACCTATTTTAATTGCTGATTGATGGCTTGTTTACATGAACTGGGGTATAAATTACTAGCAAAATGTCTGGACAGAAACTTTTCGGTCCAAATACCTCTGTATAGGCAATGGTAAATGTTAACAGCACAATAAGTAAAAACAAAATGAATAAATAAATAAATAAATGTTATGTTTTATAGCATAAACAGTCTCTTTGCAGACAGAAAATCTACAAAATTCTATTTTGTAGAATTTTGAAAAAATTATTTATATACAGCATAGCAAAAAATTTCAAGTGAGCTGTATATTACTGTATAAACCTTTCTTCTTGTCAATGTTGTTAGTGATATTACCTCATATCAGCCTTTTAAAAGTTCTCAAACAAGTTGAAATTAATTTTGAATATAATGACTACTGCATGCATTTACCTTTCTAGAAGTACAGAGTGTGACTAATTATGGTAATTTAACTTACAGCCTATTAAGAACTCACTCAAATAGTTTATAATCATCACATCAACAATTACCACACAGCAGTTCCTAAAAGAAATAAAAAATTATGACCTTTTTATATAATGAGATTACTCACAGATAACAATTATCACCCTGATATTTTACAGCAAAACTGATAATGCCATATTGCATTTCATCTTACTCATGGATAAAGGTGTCACCTTAATGAATAATAATGAAGCAAAAATGTATTGGTGAAAATTAATTTTCTACATGTGATTGAAAATATTAAAATTGCCTGTGTGTAATCTATGTTGAGAAAATGAATATAATTCCAACTATATTCCATGTTTGTATTTCCTGTGCACATTTCCAGGTGTGATTTTAGCATGCTCCCTATATTGTGCACATAATGTTACCACAGAAATAGTATTTCTGCTTTCTCTTAATAATAAAGCGATTCAAGACGGCAAAATAAGGAAAATGAAATCAATATAATTGGTATGTCTTCTCAATACAGGCTTTAGGGTGCAACAGAATCACTTTTGCAATTAAAACACAATTATGTATTCACACAAGTGTGTGTATATAAGCAGAATTTTATTATGCAGGTCTCGTGCATTTCTGAAATGTAAATCCATAGACTTTTCAGTGTGTGCAATGTATCACACCGAAATTCTGATATGTATGGTTAAAACACATACACTTACAGATCAGACATTTCAGTTTTATGTTGGCCTTCGTTTTCCGAATTCAAATCTTCCTGCTTCAACATTCAAATTAACATTAAAATCACAAATTTTTCTGTCCTCCATGAAAAAAATACTAGCTGGCTGACTTGCCCAGATCCAGAGGGGTACTGGGAATGGCTGCACCCCCTCAAACCTCAGGTACACCCATAGAAATAACTCCCAACAAGCAATCATTGAAATATCTGACAGCATGAACACAGAAAATTGAAAAGCAAATTTTCAAGTGCATTGTGACTGGCAAACCATATAAGGGTATAACACGTTCGATGCTGTGTCAGTGATTAAGTGCTCTGATTGGTTATTTAGTTAACACATCCCTAGCAGTGTCTAGCTCTTCTGACTCACACTACTGTCTGTCATCCACAGCGTATCCACACTAGCGAAGGAGATGTTGCCAATTCAAGTGAACGAGTCAAATTTGCCATGTTCTTCTTTTCCATTGCTATTTTGAAAGCTTGCTGGTATCACATACTACTTTTATGTAATTTCATGTTTTCTGGTGGTTTTTTATGCACAGTCACTTACTTCACTATGCACTATTTTCTAATACAAAACACACACGCACGCACGCACGCATGCACGCACGCACACACACACACACATATATAACTGTTTTCAGTTTTCATACACCACTCTCTACTGTAGAATGGTGCCCATTGCATGTTCTCAGCCAGGGTTTGCATGCATTTAGCCTGGAAAAAATTTTAAAATGAGGCAAAAAAAAAAGACACGAATAAATAAATAAATATGTTCGTTTGCATTTATACTGATTGTGACAATATGCAACTCTTGACAATTTTTGATCACACTCCCAATCAAGGCAGGCTATATCTGGCCTTGCTGGTTGCCATTATTCTAGATTACAAGCCATTCTCCCGGTTACATCACAACGTGACCACACATGATGGCAGTCGTGGAAATAGGAGCGCATGTCCATGAAGATGTAATTGCTGAGCGGATACACATTGCTTCCTGACAATACCAGCACTGAATGGCATACCAATACTGAATGATCTTTAAGAAGAATTTTTGAAAATTATGTGAACCACACTTAAAAGAAATAAATGAAAAATATACCTGCAGGACTTCAAATATAATTCTGCAGAAAGGTTTTTCAACTGGATATGTTTGACATGAAAGCTGATTGTAACTAAACTACAAATACATTAGCATTTTATCAAAAGATATTGCTTAGTGAAAACTGATCCTAGTCAGGAACAAACAATGCATGATAGATTACCACACCTAATATACTGTATTAATTCACATGTGGCCCTTACCTTGTGTTACCTTGGTGTCAGACAACAGTTAATATCCTGCTGACCAAGATACAATGAGGATCAAGTGGGGATAACAAGCGGTAGTATAGCAACTGCTGAGTGTGGTAGTGAGTTGACTGCAATGACAGTAACATCACTCCCAGACTGAAGACAAAAGTTCAATTACCCCCCAGAGCTGGAGCCTCAGCTCAGTGGACTAATCTTATTATCTGGTTCACCATGTGAGAGACAACGGTCTAGGTTTGAAACCCACTGGTTCTATTAAAACATGTAATATAAGAATGAGTAATTGTTTCTGTGTTCCATGCAAGCAAGCCTATACACACTGAAAGTTTTTAACTAAGGCAACAATTATCAGGCAAAATTTGTTTTATGCCGTAATTAAAAGAATAAATGATGCTGCAGTTACACAATTTCGTTACAGCCCTTATAGTGACCGAAACCTTAAAAAAAGTAATAAATATTAAACAACTACATGGTTTATAACATGGGATTGAATGTTACATTACATTGTAATTTGGCAGACACTTTTATCCAAAGCGATTTATAAGTAAAGAACAAAGCAAGCAAAAAGCTTAGTTAGGAAGAAGACACTAAACGCTGAGTGCTACAAGATGAAATGTCATTTGTTTCATGAGATGTTAAGTGTGAGATTGGACAATTTATTTTATTATAATATTTTTTTAATGCATAGGAAGCTGCAGAAAGTTCTGCCTAATATTGGGAGAGAGGCTGCTGAAAGTGCAGAGGTAGGGAAGTCATTCCACCATTGTGGGACCACTGAGCTGAAGTCAAATTTGACCACTGAGCCAGCCAAATTTGGTGCACTACACAAGATTTTAGCTATTGCCTCTTACATTGCAACCAATTCCAACACCAAGGACCGTGTGGCCTATGCCCAGGGCCAGCCTGGGTCTTATCTTGGGATCTTATGATGTGTGGTGTAGGGACCACTAGATGCTGTTCACTGGCAGAGTGCAGTGGGCACGAGAAATTGTAGGCTTGAATGAGGGTGTTCATGTAGGAAGGTGCTGTTGAGTTGTTCACTCTGTAGGCGAGTGTCAGAGCTTTGAACCTGAACAGTGGTGTGAGGTGTGTCCTCTTTTGTTTTTCAAAACTGAGACATGCTGCTGCACGTTGGATCATCTTAAGAGGTTTGACTGCACATGCCGTTAGCCCTGTCAGCAGAGCATTGCAGTAGTCAAGCCAATAGATGATGAGTTGTTTCATGAGTTCTTGAGTAGCATATTCAAAAAGGTAGGGTCTGATCTTTCTAATGTTGAGGGCAAATCTGCTTGCCTGTGAGATGGAGGAGATGTGGTCAGCACAGCTTAGTTGGTCATCAGTGATGACCTCCAGATTTCTAGCAGAGTTGGTGGGTACAGTTGCTGAATTTGATGCTGACGCTGTGCGATATGGAATTGCTGAATTTGATGCTGATGCTGTGCGATATGGAATTGCTGAATTTGATGCTGATACTGTGCGATAGGGAATTGCTGAATTTGATGCTGACGCTGTGCGATAGGGAATTGCTGAATTTGATTCTGATGCTGTGCGATATGGAATTGCTGAATTTGATGCTGACGCTGTGCGATATGGAACTTCTGGCTGGAACAAAATCAATATAAACATTTTATAATTGTACCTACAAACGTAAAGTAGTATTAGTTTGGGTTAACATTTTTCTTCAATTATTGTAGTTTATTGCAGACAAATGCTTTTTATTTTTAATTTATTTATTTTTTTTATCTAAGCACAGTTGCCTGGTCTTAAATTACAACAAAAATGCATTAACCCTATAATTACAGTGTCAGACTCGCTTCTTCTAATCTGCTCCTAAACTTTTAAAATTCATAAAACACCATAAGATCCAAAATTGGGTATAGTAACCTGAGTTTACCCGAGAGTTTCCATCATCCACTTCTTGGAAGCCACAGATAATAAATAAATAAATCTTCGAAAAGACCCCATGACCTTGTAAATTGGACTTTAGAAAACCTTAACCACTGCCACCTGGTTTCTACAGAAGATGTGCATTGTTATAAGCTCTCTGGGCATTGCTGTCTGATGGGATGGGGGAGCGAAACGCTGTTGGGCAACAGCTGGAGCCTAAAAGAGCAGACAGGTTGGGCGAGGCCTCGACCAGGGAGCCACTTAATCAGGAGTGAATGAGACCGCCACCTCAGTTGCACAACTATTGTACATGGAGGTCAATGCGCAGTATACAGGGGGGAGGGAGGGGTTGGCTACCAAAGGGCACCTGAGAACCCAATGCATTCAGGGGTGAAGTGATTCATTATTCCAGCGGAAGAGGACCACAGGAGCTACGAAGAGGACTGGGATGTGCTTCAAATTATCAATGCCGTTAACCTCCTTCAGCTTCTCGTTACGACACAAAAAGGAATTCACACCTGAGAGAGCAGCTCATGCCAGATGTTGATAAATTAATAGTTTGCTGGTGCAATTAGTGTCAGTTGAGACAATTGTTCTTCTTTATGGTTTTGTTCTTGTTTTTTTAAGTATGCCCTGCAAAAAAGGAACAAAATTACCATCATTATATGTGCTTTTAAGACCGTTTTTATGCACCCTTTGTACAGAGGGAGAAGAAATATGCAAGAAACACAGGAGAGCAATATGTAGCCAGTGCAACTGTGAAGTTCTTTTTTTATTTTATTTTTTTAGAAAATACCTACATAATGAAGACCAATTAAGTTTAAAGTTGGAGACCTGTTAGCTGGCATGATGCAGATGTTTTGTTACGCGTCGCAGCGCAGAGATAATTAGAAGACACGTCAGAAGAACTCTGAGCAGGTGGAATATAGCTCTGAATGTGATAGTCATTGTATTACTCCAAAGGCAGATTGAGGCTTTGTAGGAGTCAGCAGGACAACGGTACCTCCTTTGGGGGGGGGGCTCATGGCAGGGATGAGGGGAAGTAAAAAGAAAATCCTTGCAAGAAAGTGCAGAACTTTAGCTCAATAATGTTTGTCAATATAGAAATTAATTTTTAGCTAGTGGCTGAGTCAAAGTTCACTCTTGTATCTTCAAAGCACCCAGAGTGGAAACTGCAAGCAGATGGTACCCTGTCTGACAGCCCGTCCAGATCCCACACAGGTCCTCTCTCGTAGTCACTATGTTTTTTTTTTTTTTTTTTGACAGCTAAACCTCTCTTTTGGATGGGTTGGAAATAGCTGTCATACCATACCAGAATTTGTCAGCAGATCTACTGATCGTTTAATGCTGACTAGTTGAATACTAGCTGAAACCAACTGGCGAAATGTACTGGTCTGAACTGGAACTCATTTTAACGCAAAGTAAGATGAAATGTAGCCTGAGGAAAGGGTTTCATCATCCTTCCCGATGTGCACGGTACACCACATGCCTGTATTGATGCTGGCACCACCACTGGCAGCAGTTACATTTTTGTCAAGGTTAAAATATGACAACTACAACTGTGTTCAAAATTCCATAAATCTTCAAAGGGACAATATGCACATTTTCTCTTACCTTGAGCAAGTGAATGAACGACAGACACATTCGTGACAATACACAGTGCAAACTCCCTGAACAAACAGCCATTTGGTATCATTCAAATTAACACTGACTTGCCAACCAGGGTCAACAGAACTATTTTATTTGGGGGGGAGGGGCTGCTTTTGCTGACAGTCGGTGGGAGGCAGAATAAAAAACACAACTACAGGAGCAAGACCTTGTGCTAACGCATACAGAAAACACAACACAAAGGAGCAAATGGAGCTACCGTTCTATACATTGATCAAGGTTTTAAAAGCAACTGAAAAAAGCACAAATGTCAGGGCATGTCAAAACTTGTCCAGAGCCCCAAAACACCCTTAGACTCACTATGGTTAAAAACTAATGGCATGTAGCAATGCATTTCCAGTAACTGATCAAAAATCTGTTACATTTCTATTTTTTAACTATTATATAAAACATACTTAAAAATATAAATAAATAAATAAATAATTTTTAAAAATTAGCGTTTAGGGGAGCAAGCTTGTCTGGAGGAGTAGGCCCGATGACAAAGAGCCTACTTACCTATGGTTTGCCAAGCATATCATGAAAATTACATGGTCTGAAGGGTAAAATCATTTGCTCCAGTTCACGATGACTCGCAGTGTCAGCACTTCATTTTAGAAATATGGATGGTTCAATGATGTAATGGCATTTGGGTAGTTAAGACCTATGGTATAAGCAGCCCTGATGAGCTACATCTCCTGGATTTAAACAAAAATTGTGCTACACCGGAGCTTTTTTGCAATGATATTTTCATAATTTTTTGTTAGTTTGTTCATTCATTTATATGTATGTTTCTTCTTTTGGCTCTTTTTGTTGTACATTGAATTTTTGTAAAGTATATTGTACTGAAATTGTCAGACCCAGATTTTCTAGAGGAAAATATGACTAAAGACAGGACAACAGTATTCCTAGGGCGGGCGGGGGGGGCTTATGAACATTTTGTTTTGGAAATTTAAATAGTTCCCAACAACCCTTTTTTTAATGCCACAGAAATATGTGTTGGCTAAAGATCTCTGTAGTCAAAGCACTTTAGATGTACCACCAATGCTTGTAAGCACTTGAGAAAATAAAGGAACGGGAACAATACAATATATGGTTTTGAAGATATATGTTGGCTATGGCACAAAACATGTGAACATGTGACAGTCACAGTCAGCCTGGCATGCAGATGTCTGCCCACACAGACTGGTTTGCTGGCAGCCTCAGTGCTCAGTATCATGAGCATTGCTTGGAGCTCAAGGTCTATTTGTACTTAAATAAGGTGGTGTGTCTGAAGTTAACCTGAAACATCACCCTCTGCTTTCAGTAAATGTGGCCTTTCAGTTCTACCAAAAGAGGATGGAAAAAAATAGTTGTTTAGTGTGAAATGAAGGCGAGACATAAACACACAAACTTCTTCCATCAGGGGTGTTGTATATGAAGATAGAGAGAGAAACACAATATTTTGCTTTGTATAAAGAAGGTGAATGAAGCTTAATAAATGCAGGCATGCATTCACATGGGATACCTCTGAGAATATATTCTGCTTTGAAAGTAAAAGCATGCGTTTGTGCATGTACACATTTTCAGCCCTTGTGAACATTTTAATAAATATTGAAAAACAGTCTTTGAGCGATCGTACCACAAAGTCTTGTTGAGGTGATCTAAAAATACCAATTATAGTAATACTACTCTTGTTATTACTAGTAGCAATACTGTAGGTAAGAGATTTGAAAGTCTTCACAAAGGCAGAAATGCATGACTATTAGTAAGGAGGGGACAGCATTTATGGTTTTTGCCATCCATAAATCTGACCAAAGAGTAGCCTTTTCTATCCCATAAAGAGGACATCCATAAGCATTGTAAATGCTGTCTGTCTGCAATCTGCTGATTGGCTTTGGTCAGCCGTTTGCTCTGAGCTGAGCCAGGCAACAGAGGATAAAGTGACAGAAAATGCGCTGCTGTACCGCTGTTGCCCAGCCATTGTGTTTCCACTGAAATAATCGTGTTACCACGGAGATAGAGAAGGCGGCTCTTTTAATGAAAGAATATTACACGCACACACGCACATTTTTATTTAATTTTATTTCTTTTTAGAGTGATATTCCTGCAATGCTTGTTTTAGAAGACCCATTGTCTTTAAAGGGGTTTGTTGTAGCAATGTGCTGTATCTGACATGCTTCAAAGTATTCAAATAGGCAGAGAGACTATATGAATCAATATACATGGACACACACACCCACAATACACACAGGTGCCTGATTCAGTTAAAATGATCTATGCAATTTTAAGTCTGTTTGTCTGTTTGAATGGTCTTTCTCAGTTTCATTTAAACAAATTTGCCTCCTTGAGTGAGGAGATTCAAACTTGTGTCAGACTCACTTCTGCTAATCTGCTTCTGGACTTTTAAAATTCATTTTAATTCTGCCTGGCAAGCAGCTCGACAGGTACGTGGCAGATGTATTCAAGCAGATGTGTTTGTTTTTGCAAATTGGATTGTCCGTGTGCCCATAAAGTTCAAGTATAACCCATTTGCTTATTATTTGTAATGGATGGCCTCCACTTGTGATGTGTTTCAAAATGCGTTTGAACTATCTATTTCAAATACAATTTTTTTTAAATCCCAGGTGAATAGTAAATAAATGTTACACCATTACAAAGAGTCTGATTTAAATAAACCAGTAGGGCATGGCAAAATAATGGCCTATTGGTCGTTTTAGAATGAATAATAAATGAACAAGGCTACTGTCAATAAATAAATAAATATATAAATTAATAAAATTTAGCATTTCTAAAATAGCATTGTAGTAGCACAATTGTATGCTGAATATGCTTTTAGTGAAGACATAGATTATGAATATTGGTTGTCCGAAACTGAGCATGAGGAAGCATCCTGGCTGTTCATATCACGGTCAGTGATTCCTTCCTTTAAGTCCTGCTCTGCCAACTAACATTTTTAATTCCAAAAACCTTTTCCTTACAGTTTCTCTGGCATATATGTGTACGTTTCATGCAGATGGTAAAACTGGAATGTCACTTTCCTCCAGATGTCGATAAAGATCCTTGGTCATCCAGGAGGAGCTGTCTGGAAGTTGAATCATGTCAACTGGATGGTTTTTTTCTTGATAGCAATGTTTCCCTACTCATCCAAACAGCTTTTTCAGTCTGAGCCAAAACTGTCAGGGACCCCATATTTACATATACCCAACCAGAGAGACACATCTTAGCCAAAGGCCTCAATTTTTCCGACACACCTAGGTATGTTCCTGTTTTGGATTTCATTATTGCCACAGAAACTACCATACATAATAACAAGCTACCCATGACAGATGCAGAAAAATTCTGGCTAAGGATCTCTGCAGTATTATCCAACATCCTGCCTCCACCACCAGACCTCACCACCCAAGGGAACAGGGCACAGTCAGCACCCAGCAAGGATGAAACTATTACAATCCTGCATATAGAGAAAGAAAGATACACAATTGATCTCAATAAGATCATCACACTTCTGGAGGACTAGCATGCATATGAAAAATTTAAAAAAAGACCCCACTAACAGCTACAAGAGAAAAGGTGATAAACACCGTAAAACACTTGGGAAGAGACAGTGCAACATACCACCGTCTGTATCCTGGGGAAGCCACTCCCTGTCTATGTGGCCTCATGAAGGTCAACAAGGAAGGAGTGCCCCTTAGACCCATTTTAAGTACCATCAAATCTGTGACATAAAATATTGCCACCATCTTAGCACCTCTGGTTGGACACACTGATCCAAAACTCTGAAGAATTTTCTTCAAAAATCATGAATATGAAACAGAGAGCAGATGAGACCATGGTATCCTTTGATGTCACATCCCTTTTCACCAACATCCCCAGCACTGATGCCCTAACAATCACCAGGAGAAGATTGGGTGAAGATAACTGTTGATACAAGAAGTAACCTCAACACAGAACAGATTTGTACTCTCCTGGACTTGTGTTTGAACACCAACTACTTCACGTACAGAGGTGACTTCTAGAGACAGAAATATGGTTGTGCCATGGGTTCCCCTCTGTCACCCATTGCTGCCAACCTCTAAAAGGAAGAAGTATAAAGGATAGCACTCAGTTCCTTCCATGGGATGGCACCAACCTGCTGGTTGAGATATGTGGAGGAAACCTGGGTGACAATCAACACCCAGGAGGTATAAGCTCTCATGGACCATATGAACCCAGTGGACTTGAACATCAAGTTCACCAGAGAAAATAGAAAGGACAACAGGCTGGCTTTCCTAGACAGCATGGTTTTCATTAGAGCTGGTGGTAACCTGGAAATAGAGAACTACAGTAAACCCACACACAGATCAATATTTGTAGTTTGATTCCCTCTATCCCCTTAAAAAAACCAGGAGTCATCAGGACACCACAGGGCAGAATACATCCTCACTTCCATGAATGGCAAAAAGAAAAAAAGGCATGTGAAGATAGCACTTAAGGCCTGTGGATACCCAAATTGAGCCTTTGCTAAGTCAGTTTTCAGATCCAAGAAAAGCAGACAGAGCAGAGACTCGGGATCAATGGAAGAACCTGGTCATTCCTTATGTGTCTGGTGTGTCAGAAAAGCTTGAAAGGATCTTTATAAAACACCTCATACCTGTGTTTTTCAAACCTACCAACACCCTACAGCAGAAGTTTGTCCACCCAATGGACCGGACATCCAAACACAAGAAGAGTAATTTATTCTATGCAGTCCAGTGCAGTGCAGAGTGTTCAGACCTCCACATTGGAGAAACCAAGCAACCTTTACACAAAAGGATGTCCCAGCACAGGAAAGGCAACACCTCAGGACCAGAATCAGCATTGTACCTTCATTTAAAAGTGACAGGGCACTCCTTTGAAGACCATAATGTGCACATTTTGGATAAACAGGATAGTTGGTTTGAAATGTGAGTGAAGGAGTCAATTCATGCAAAAATTGAAAATCGTACCCACAATAGAGGCAGAGGTGTTAGACACAGCTCTTGCATCAGTCCCTAAGAAGATTAAGACCACTTCACACATCCACCAGGTTAGCCACTCTTAACGACTCTGTTATGATGGACAAAGGGAGCAGGAGTCAAGAAGTCTAAATCCCAATTACTCTCTGCCATTGTTCAGCCAACGAGCCTATCCAAGTGAGTTAACCACCCTGGAGGATAGACATGGGGATCCTGACCAATTTTGACTCAGGTTGAAGAAGCTACTTGGATGAGAAGTGAAATGTTCCTATCAAAAAGAAAGAAGTCCAGTTGACATGATTCAACTTCCAGACATTTCCTCCACCTGATTTACTCTTTTTTTCCCTGCCTGAAATCTTAGTGTTGGAAAATTTTGTCCATCTATTTTTTTTTTTAAGTCACTCATTTAACACAGTTTCTAGAAGTTATCATAGGGATCTCAGTGTACCTGACAAAATGACTCCTCAATAATTGCCAGCATATTACAGAGATAAAGGTAAGCTAGAAATGCCCACATGCATACATTGTAAATAACAGTCAATGGATTTTTCAGAGGAAACCCCCATTATAGACCAAGGAGCACCACAAAGTGCAAAGAGAGAGAAAACCAGGGCAGGAATCAAGTTCACAGCTATGACAGATACAGAGCTAGAAACCGAGCCACCATACTGGTCGCCTATAGGGGTCATCTCTGAATTGTTTTGTTCTGTTTGTTGTAAAAAGATCATTTACACAAGGCGAGCTTGGGGAATAGCGCCAGATGTCGATATCGCTTCTCACGGTACATTATTTTCAGCTGTGTTTGCCCTTCAACATATAATTGAAAAGGACATTTTATGGCGAGGTCACTTGTCCTGAATGATGCTGTTTAAGCACATTGCCTTCCCATAGATAACGGGCTTTCCATATTATGGGCCTTGTTTGTAAACAGGTGCCTTTTTAGTTATACACTAAGCAATCTAATTTAAATTATTAAACTGTAAAGTACTGTCACAAAATGTAAGCTTCACACTGAAAATAAATAAATAAATAAATCCTTTGGGTAATGTAGGAGGTTATACAGTGCGGAGATACACGCACTACTTTATAAATATTCTACATTATTTTTTACATATAAACTGCAATTTCAATTTATCTTCTTCGTGTTAATTAAGGGCTGTTTAATGCATATCCTACTATGACAGCATCTTTGTCTTGCACAATATTTATACTCTTCTTAGAATGTAAACAAGACAGAGGGTTCCAGGCATTTTCAAAAATTTCTATTAAAATTTGAACACTTCAAAGGTCAGCCATAATTAATGCCATTATACTGTATAATTCATTACATGAATGATGTATGAAATATAACTGTTTATAGTAAATAGTCTCGCAATACAACATATAATAGTAAAAGCTGCAAGATGTTTTTTCTTTTCCAGAGCAAACATATTTTGTTCAGTATTACAATTACAGTATGTAACAAACCTAAACAGTCTACAAGCTGAAATATGTTC
Source organism: Chitala chitala (assembly GCA_025773905.1). Classification (NCBI taxonomy): domain Eukaryota; kingdom Metazoa; phylum Chordata; class Actinopteri; order Osteoglossiformes; family Notopteridae; genus Chitala; species Chitala chitala. The sequence goes on from JABJVR010003957.1 coordinate 31,325, forward strand.
GGTTAAACAAACTCATCTACCCACAAATTTCAATAAATACCAATGAATGGATTTGTTTAAAAAAAAAAAACAACAAATGTCTTATATAGCACCTTTCACAATAGCACTGTCCCAGCCCATTTCCTTCACAATAATATGATGTAATGAGTAAATAAGAGATATATTTGAAAATAAAACTAAAGTAATATCACAACAGGGGAGTGGATCGAAAATCTACCTGGTAAAGAAATAAAATAAAATATATGTATACTATTTTTTTTATAAAACAAATCAACTTAATGGGATTATAAACCTAAAATGTGAGATGAAGCCAAGTGTTTCCATGTGCCAGCCCTGAATCTGTTTAAGACCTCTAGTGCAGCCATAATGCCCCTCTTGTATGAATACCTTTCATACAGCATCCGGCTTGGGGGCTGCTCACCGCAGACACCATCCGGACATGTGTGGATGTGTGGGGAGGAGAACAGCACACCTGGGTCTGTACAGATGTAAAGACATGCACTGGGAAGTACAGAGGAAAAGGCATGAACATCATCACTAGGCGACTAATTACAATGGACTGTGGTATAACTTGAGAGTAGGCCAAGCTGAAGAATTAGGTGTTCAGACAAGATTTTAATACTATTCACACAGGTGTTGTTTCTGCAGAAGAAGATCCATGTGAAATTTCTGGCCAGGCTGTAAACACATGCTAAGCTTTTCAAGCACTGGGGCCTGAGCTCTATCTCCTGGACTGATCTTTGGCGCACTGTCATTGTGCCGTTAGTTTTTATCTCGGCACCACCCGGAATTTGCTGATATGAATTCACTCGTCCACAATGAGGCGCCGTGCAGGACAGAAAACCGTGAGTGATGCCACTGTCACATCGGTGACAACTCGGAAAACTTTTGAAAGGGGCTTCAGAGTTCAGTGTCAGAGAGGGGAAAAATGTGTGCATCAGTCAAAGAATCCAGATTTTACTCCACAAAGTTAGCCAGTAAGGCGGGGCGGGTGACGGCAACATGATCACTAAAAATAGGTCATCTTGAAGTCAGAGTGCATATTGCACACATTTCAGCGAGCATTATCAAACCAGACCCATGTTAACAACAGAGATCCGCAGTAATACCACAGCACAGCCATATCTCTCCTTTGCACACATTGTAAGTATTGTTGCAACTGAGAAATTAGGTAAAACAAACTAGGGAGAAATACCTTTCTTTTTGGGGTGGGTGGGGGGGTTCAACCTGGGGAAAATTTTAGTAAGCCAATAATACATAAAAACTGTTCTGGAACAGATTAAGTACGATGAAGTGAATGTCCTTGACTGGAAGTCAAAGTCCTAATTTAAATGCTTTACATTTTACTCCTTATTGGCATATCTGCCTATATTAATTAGAGATAAATATGCAATACAGGGGTAGAAGAAAAACAGTGAAGAACTCCAAGCTTTACGCAAGCAAACAGCAGAGTTACATTGCGAGGGGACATTTAAGAAGGAGCAGGTTTTCGGTAACTCCACTGAAGACCCCTCAAAATTCCCTCGTCTCATCTACCCCAAACTTCATGTATTGGAGTCTGGTGGGTAACCGAAAACAGGGATAAAGTTGGGGGAGGGGGTGTGTTTCATCATTTTTTTTTTTTTGAGCTGAGCCCAGTGGCTTGGCAACAGGCGCAGAGCTCGGTTTATGAAACCCAAGTGAAAGCGATCAAAAGCGGATCATTCCCCGTTTGCGCTCCCAGATGACGTGTTTACCCTACGCAGTGCTGAGCATTAGAACGGTGGGCCACTGCGCTACTTCTCTGTGCAAATTAGGATTCGTAATCGGGCCCTGATCCTATCCTCCCATTATGTTTGTCCTTCAGCATGACTGCCAGATTTCACCAAGTAGGCTAATTTGCTTTTTTTATTTATGCAGCATAAACACAAGAGCCTACTTGGTCCGAAGCTAATGGCGTGATTGCCTGTGGGGTAGATGTGCTGCTGCCGCACATTGCTGCGGTGCTGGCAGTTTAGCAGTGAAATGCATATGAGTACAGCTTGCTCCATCACCAGCAGATGTAATGACGCGCTGATTAAGTTAACTGACGATTCTAAAGTGCTGTGATGATCCGCTGTCCCAACTGGGGCCTTCCTTACCAGATCCTCCCCAGTCCTCAAGATCACCCCACAATTATTGCAGCATTAAGTGTGTTTATTAAAAATATATTTACATTTTCAGGACTAAAATATTTCGAAAAAATGGTTTAATTAGCAGGAAAGGAATTGCGCCATATTCATTCCTTTAGAGTTCGGAACAGACAGAATTATGTTTTATTTTAATTACGATATGTCTCACTGCTGAGTAATGGATGCAAATTTACGACATAGAAAAATATAATTTATTTATGCAAGAAAAAAAATGTTTGTTTATTTGCATGTAATACAGACTGTTGTGTAGGACTGTTGATTTCCAACAATGAAACCCAAGTTACACAACGGACACCCCTTTTCATGTTATTTCATTAACTCATGTCCCACTCTCACAGACATCTTACTTTCTGGCCTATTTAATCATCTTATGAATTAATGTATGCAGTTTTCTGCTTTTTCTCAGACTGCACAGACATCACTTGCATTCAAAATTATCTGCAGTTTAATCAAAAAGCAGGCTGTACACTTTGAACAAAAGATTAGATCATGCAAGAGGAGATGGGTTTGCTCAACATAGGAAAGGGAAGGAGACAGGCCAGGGGAATATGTTTATACTGGTGGAAAATACATTTTGGTGTGGTTCATTCTTATAGTGTGCCCTGCCATTTCTTGCACCTTCTGTCTCTGACTTCTTTTCTAAGGCACATGAAGAAGGTGGAGATCATGAGGACACGACTGGTCCAGCAGAAAATCCGTCATCTGATAAACACAGAATGTCAGCAGACAAAATCAAAATCCCCTTAGGACCAATAGGGTTGAAAGGGGGTATTTTAAGAATTAACCTCGTCTGCCGAGGATGGGTTGGGGTGCGTTCAACAAGCCTTCCTTACATAACTATTTTTTCAGCTCAGTTTCAAAACGTTCCTTCATTGGGCTCTTGAGACACCATGGGCAACTTCAAGTGGACTTACTGTGCATAAGGTTAATAGAGAAAATGCAGGACATGTGAATATATTAATTAAAAAAAGAAAGTTGTGTTTATGGAAATGTGTGGGTCAAAAGGAAAAGTAAAACACCTTTGGCTCGTGGGTCAAGTGCTCTTATGAAATTAATCATCACAGTTTAAAACAGTGCATTTCAATGGAACAGTGGCTATGAGAGCCCTCTGAAGAGATTTCCATTGTTATTACTGCTGACATTTAAAATTGATGCTATCCCGCTTAGGGTTTTGACCTCGAGGTGTGAGTGCAGAAGGGATCAGGGTTAGAATCACTGGTATTTATTTGCAACTTCCACCTTCTATACACCATTCACTTAATGTCCATCCTTACACCAGGTTTAGGTTTAGTCATCCTCACACAAGTGTGGTCCGTTGCACTGTGTTGCTGATTCCCCCTGCCCCACAAATAACCAGTGATGCTGTCTCTGTTGCAGTCACTGGCCCCCCTCACCAACACACACACACACACACACACACACACACACACACACACACACACACACACAGACATACGCATGCTCACAGAGACTATTTTGCCTTCTATTTTGCCTTCAGTCAAGCACACCCATACTGTCTCCGGTGAAGGCCATTCCCAGCGGAGTGGTGGTGGTTTGGGGGAGGGGGGGCTTATCAGCCCAGCCACTTGGATTTTATGCCAAATCCTTATCGGTCAAACCAAGACACGGTGCGGCCCATTGTGAGCCGCGGACTCTCGTCTATGGCCAGACAGAGGCTAGCCAGGCCCCTTGTTGTACTGTTCAACACAAATGCAATGACTGCTGCCAGAAAATGAATGGGCTCAAACACACAAGTGCTCTTTATTTATTTATTTATTTATTTATTTATTCCCTCAGAACAGCAGTAGCTCAGTTGCACAGAGCAATTGCAAACAAT